>JAATHB010000035.1:0-177688 GCA_014822075.1 Fusarium buharicum
CACTAGTGTTACGAGTATGGTTTGGAAGAGGCTTGTGCGTGGCCGGAGCCGGAGCTGGAGCTGGGGCAGGGGCTGGGGCTGGAGATGAAGCGGCGGGGGGACGAGGGGCGATACGGGGTGTGGGTGTGCTTTGGCTGGCAGCAGCCGGAATAGCGGCGGCTGCGGAGACGGCCGCCGGTGGTTGAGGAACGGGTCGTGATCCCGCTCCCGGGCGAGGCTTGGCAGTTCGATTGCCCTGGATGCGGGATGGCCGGCCTCCAGGTCCTCCCGGCTTGATCAGCTTGCCTCGGGTGATAGGGCGAGGAGGTACAGGTTTGCCCTTGGGTGTAGGCCTAGAGACAGAGTTTGGAGGCTCGCCAGGTTGGGTATGAACCGCACCACTCTTGTAATAGTCCACTGGAAGCTGCGAATCCTTCAAGACCTTGACTTGCTGCATCTTGCCAGGCTTCTTGGCATACTCAATCGTTTCAGCAATCTTGAGATTGAAGCCCCCGGGCATTACTCGCTGCATTTGAGTAAACATTTCTGTCTTGAGCAGGCAGTTCATCAGGGGATCGGCTTCTTGTGGTGAGCCAATGCCTAGTGAAAACCAATCGTCACGAGCTGACGAGACACCAATAAACTTAATAGCTCCCAGGGGAACCGACTTCTCCACAGAGATTTGGGGCTGGCCGTTGACAAGCATTTGAGCGATGATATAATACTTGCTATTCGTAATGACAATGATACGAGGGCTCGCCTTACTGGAACGACCAAACTTGGCCTCCAAAATCTCGGCTCGGCATGAGAAGACGGCCTTCTCGTTTGAACCGATGCTGGCAGCATTGCGGATTTGGGCTCCAGGACCCGTTGTTGCGTTGATGCCCAAGTAATCGCCAAGGAATCTTCGGGAACCCAGCAGACTCATACGGCGCCTCTCCTTGCGCCCCCCAAGAACTTGGTGACCTTGGTCACGAAGCTGGAGATATTCGGCCCCAGTTCGCTTCTTTCGCCAGAATCGCTGGATTCGCGTAGCGGACTCGGCTCGATAGGCGAGGTAAGCCCTCCACATGCGCTGAATTCGGGTCGCCATGTTATGCCAATATCTGTCTCTCATGTGTTCGAGAGCAAATAGGGTCTCGGGGGCTTTGATAAACGCCTTTGTGACACCCATTTGCCACTCTTCCTTGGGAATACTGGTGTCTTTGAGGATCTGCTTTACAGCAGCTTCAGTAGATCCCTCCCAAGTGAACTCACCGGCATAGGAGGTGGCTGGAGATAAGAGGAAGAACCGATCGACGAACTTGTCGAAATCCTGACGGTATGCAAAACCGGCTCGGCGAATGCGAACGTTTTCTTGAAGACCGAGATACTTGATCTGATGGAGGACATTGGGGCTGTTGTATTCGGTAGGTGATTTGTTCTCGTTTGGCTTGATAGTACGGATGTATGAAGGCTGGCACTTCATCAGAGTATCGACAAGTGCATTCGCAGACGCTCGGATACGGTCACCTGCCGAAGGAGGTTGTTTTCGGTTATCTTGATCGACAGGGCGAGGGAACAGGGTGTGGACGAATTGATTTCCGCTATGTTGGAAGAGGTTCAGCAGACCCTTGAGAAGTTGATCCTTGTTCTTATCCGTAATACCATCAACAGTGTATGTGACATCGCCAGCATAGTGCTTGATGATAAAGTTACCTTGTCGGGGGGTCAGGTGTGCGTGGGACATGCCGTTAATGCTTTGCATAAACGTGCGATCGCAAGCGGCAGGATCAGCGTGAGCCGTCTTCGTAGCGTCCTTCATGGCGGAGAAGATACCGACTGGTCGAATCTGTTCAATAAGGTCGCACACAACCTTGTTGTCGAAGTACTTGATAGGCGTCCATTGAATCTGTTCTCTTGCGTATTCCTCTTGCTCAGCCTTCAGCGTGAGCTGAATGAAAATCTGCTGCAGCTTCTCGTTGACATAGTTGATGCACAGTTGTTCGAAGCTGTTCTTCTCGAAAATCTCAAATCCGTAGATATCCAAGATACCGATTGTGTTGGTAGTCGCTTGCCTTGCCTTTAGAGACTTGTTCACACGCTCAACAATCCAGTCAAAGAGGTTGCTATAGATGGCCTTGGCTAGCGCGTCTCGAGTAGCCAGTGCCTGGGCAGGGTTCGCAGGTGATTCGATAACCTCGCCATTTCGGGGAGTCAGGATTCGGATAGTGATGGCGTTAATGAGCTGGTCGGGGGTGACTTCCATAAGGTAGGCGGCGAAATCGACAACAGATCTATCAATGACCTCGGCGTAACCGCTTTGATCCTCCTGGAACTGGATGTTTCCTATCCATAGAATGGCCGCCAACATTCGAAAGATTTCGTCTTGCTCTGCCTGAGAGAGGCCAATAACCTTCATGGCGTTAATCGTATCTTGGAATTCGGCAATATCGTCGATACCGTCCACGTCGAAACATTTTGACCGGCTGGTGTAGACGTATGTCTCGGGTTTCTGGATGCCAAAGGTCTCTCGGTATTGTTGCGAAGCACCTTTTGTGAATTGGTAAAAGATGTGGAAGTTTCGCTCGTTTGTGATCTGCCCAACAACTCGCGACTTCTCCAAGAGATAGTTTGTGATGTCGGCACCCACAGGTTCGCCCTGGGTGTTGAAATAGATTTGCAGATACTTGCCGAATCGTGACGAGTTGTTGTTTCGCAGTGTCTTTGCATTTCCGAACGACTCGAGCAACGGGTTGGTGGCCAGCACCATGTCCTTGATCTGCTTAATATCTCCCGACTCTCCGCCAGACACATTGGCAATATACTGCATGATGCGCTTGGCCGCCTCAGTTTTGCCTGCACCCGATTCTCCCGAAATAATTACACATTGATTGTCGCTGTACGCCTTCATGTTGTAGTATGCAGACTCGGCAATGGCGAAGACGTGTGGGGGCATCTCAAGTCGGTTCTTGCCCATGTAACTCTCGAGAACCTGGTCGGTATAGATACCAAGGTCCCGGAAGGGATTAACGGAGACCAGCACATGGCCAATGTAGGTGTATATCTCGTGGCCCTCGAATCGCTTCTTTAAGTTCTCGTTGATGGCTTCGTTGGAGACTTTGCTCAGCAGAGTCAGATCAGAAACACCTATCTCCTTCTTCTTGGTCGTCTCAAAGGTGGCCTTCTTGGGCTTCGCGCTGTCGCCTGCGCCGGCCGCGGCTGCACCGGCGCCCTTGTTCTTGGGACGTCTTGATATTCCCTGGGGAAAGGAAGAGGCATGTCAGCACATTAGGCACTATGATTGGGATTTAACACCTTACCATGATGATGCGACTGTTTGGGGAGAGAGGGGGAGGGGAGAGGAAAGGTAAGGTAGCTCGCTAGTGGACTCTTATTCAGGCGGGCATTAGAGAATTAAGCCCGTGAACAAAGAAAGTGAAGGGCTCCGGTACAAAGAGTCGGAGAAGAAAGATGCGATGTTTTAGTCCAAAGGAAACTCTGGAAGCTTTGGTGTTCAGTGATGATCTGGTGCCTGACGGGAGGTGACGAAAACGCCGACAATTTTCCGCTTAGCACAGCCCCCTGGATTATTACTGGCCTTACGCAACAAGTGGCGGGAACAACGGTGAGCATCAATCTTTTGGTATGGAAACGCGCGGCATTAAAAGCTTTGTTAGGCAGCATAAATTAGTAATATTGAAAGCCTAAGCATTGATCGATTTCTGTAGATGTCTTCATAATAGTTCTCTAAGGATAGTCCATCTAACTTCTGAATGCACAATGGCGCCTTGCTTTTGCTCGCTCGTGGTAGTGTGTCGTCATTATGCGTGGAATAGTTAATCCAGGAAATAAGAGTCGTCTCAACTCGCTGTCACTGTCTTGAATCTGTGCCTAATAATAAATGAATCCACTCAGGCTCTAACCATTACTGTAGATAAGAGCGGCTATCAATCTTTAGAAGGACAGATTCTCGCAGGGATACCCGGTAACGATATTGAGTGTAGTGTTTGATATAGATTGGACATACTCGTCAGCATTGGTGCAAAGTGATACGTGCGTTAGGCACTGCATAATAGCAATGCAAGCAGTTGTTTATTCCGAAAACTTGACTCTGGATAAGTCTGAATTGAGTTTTCATTTGCATCCAAAGTATTTGTGGTAGTTGGGCAGCTGCTGGTTCAACGTCTATCCCTGTAAGTGTAAGCTCGTGTAAGAGCATAGAGAGAAACGCGGTAAGGTTGTATTAACAAAACGTTAATGTCTGGTTGGTAAGTCTTGTAAACCGCATTGTAACAAGCCTGCGGAGTAGACATCAACCAACGGTATCATAGAATGGCCCACATTCAGGAACTGCTCCGTACTGCAACAGCTCTATCCCGCATCTTCGGCTTCAAGCGTCTTGGCCTGCATCTTGTCCCCGCCAAACAAGCTCCAGCCGATCTCTTGCGTCCAAGTTTGATGATTTATTGCCAAACGGAAGATAATACATCCGTTCAGGCACAATAACCACCTCACAACTGATCGTCCAATCCCCTGTCCTCTGACGCAGCTTCAGTCCCTCGGTTGCGGGGTAGCAACCACAAAGTGGCATGCTCTAGCCAGGCGAAACATCCATCCAATGCGCATAAACATGACCAGGCCATGCGCTGCCGCATCAACGGCCCATTTTGAGACCTTAGTCTACTAGAGCTTGATTGTTGGAGTAGATAAACCAAACATCGCCGCACCCGTCGTCTGAGACTTGTTTACCTTTTTCTTCCCTCAAGCTTGTCGCACTTACAACCAGAACACTAACACGTATACACACTTACACTTGTCCCATCCACTCAGTACTACTGTCTCACTCCCATACTTAGCTTACACATACACATCCACAATGGCCGACACTACTGAACAGCAGGCCAAGGTCGTTGATGAGACTCCCATCTCTCCCATTGAGGAACGAAGGAACTCACTAGAGGACGCTCTCAAGCATCGTCCCGAGCGCTCCGAGCTCGTCGAGAGTGAGCAGCAACCCCCCCTCGTTTCAGTATTGCCCATTGCTTACAACCTGGCCCCCAATTACAGAGAACATCCTCCCAGCCTCTAACGCAGCGCCAGGCCTCATCGCGCACCAGAAGGAGGTGAGTCTGCCCAGCTAAGCTTGTAAAAGCCACACTCGCTGACGTACCCCCGCTTCAGCTCGAGAAGCACATGCTGGAGGACAAGCTCAACGACAAGATCTCGCACCGCCCAGACCCCGAGTCACTCATCAAAAAGGACATTCTCCACGATGACCCGCGCACCGTGACGCAGGACGAGGCTGCGAAAAAGTACGAAGAGGCCATCGAGGACGAGTATGCCAAGCGTGAGGGTGGCGCCTGAGCATGATGTCATGCGACGGAGTCATGAGCCTCGGTAAGGCTCATGATGCCAAAGATGGAATCTTTTTTTGGAACGAGTGAAATGACCTGACTTATTTTATTGCGGAAACTTGTGTGTTGATAACATGCAACAAAGGAATGCCCTAGCATTTGGTCTCCTTGTAATTAAGCTCACAATAAGAATCTCGAATTGCTGAATTGCCACGGAGTGGTATCCTCATGTATCGACTAACACGCGGAACCAGAGCTCCGGGAGTGATAGATAACCCCTGACTGTATACACCGATTGGGCCATGACACCATTGCATGTAAAGTGGGATTCTATCTTACATTGCCAGCGTAGACCTCTTTAACACAAATCACAGCGGGGAGAAACTCATCAGGCACAACAAAAGGTGGAGGAGGAGTGCGGTTGAGAAGCTCTAAAAGACCCCTGCGACGGCTTGGGCTGCAGGTACCGAGCGGGAGGGAACCCAATGGCCCATCCAGTAGCAGCGCCCAACCCATCACACCATCTATCATTTTGTGTCTTGGACCCTTTTGAAATTTTCCAGGAAATAGGGAAAAGTGATAAACATAAACTTAGGGGGAAGAGGGTGAAACAGGAGAATGTTTGTAATATTTGAAATGGGTTTGTTCTCGTCGGACCAGTCCAACGGGCTGAAAGTTTCAAGTCTCATCCAGTCTTGTAAGAGATCAAGATGGGCGGACTGCCTATAAGGGGTCCAGCTGAATAGAAGTACAATGTACAGTACAGAGAAAAAGAAAAATGAAACAAGCCTCAGTCCAATCTATCCCCTACCAGTCGCGGTAGCTGTTGTAAATCCCCAAGATCGCTGCGCATAATCCTCTCCCATGATCCTTAAAACGCCAGTCCATGCTATATCCCACATCCGTTACACGTCGCTATTCAAACTTTGATGATACATAGAAGATAGAAAAGGGGGTTCAAGTCGAAAGCCGCTCATGAACGCGTGTATGCGCCCTGATATGTCGGTGCCGGCGAGTACTTTTCGTACGAGACTTTGTTGTGGTTGATGACCAAGTTTCGACCAGAGCTGGCGACTTGGGTAGTGTGCTTGTCTACATCAACGGTTAGAGTGGGGCCGATATGGCATTGAGAACCCGGGGACCCGGCAGTAGGCAACTTACCAGCACCGTACTCGCGGTAGTCGCCAGGGGAAAGAGATCGAGGTGTTGTACTGGTTGATGAAGAGCTGTACGAACCAGAAGAGTAGCTGTAGGAGCTGTGGATCGAAGGCTCCTTGGTGCTCTGGTGAATCTGGACGGAGTAGGGAGAGCTCATTGTTGCGGTTTTAAGAGAGTGGTAGGTTGTGGTGGAAGTTTGTGATAAAGTTGAAGATAGTTGTCTGTAGTTTCAAGAGTTTATATTGCGAGTGCTTGGTGAGAGTGAAAAGGGGAATGCCATCGGTGACGAGGAAAGGGGTTTATATGTAGTTGAAGCATGGTGACAGCCATCCAGTATTTTGTAAGTGGATTAACCCAAGGCTTGGGACCGGGATTGCTAGGCAATGCTAGGCAGAGCGCAGCACACGCTAGGTAGCCTTCGATATGGGGGGCTTCAGGAATTCTAACAAGCCCAGCTCAGGGGAGTGAGTCAAGGAGAAGCGAAGCCAGGCCAGGCCAGGTCAGAGGAGGTACCGCGCACGCGGGTTGGCTCTCCCTCTCTCGGGCCCGGCACGGCAGGCGGGCCATCTAAAGCACGACACGGGAGCACTAGCGACGGGGCGTGTAGATGAAGTGTGGGCAATACGGGGTGCAGCATAATGGGGCGTAGTCAAATCATTGGGCATCGAGTGGCTATCAAGGGCACAGGAGAACAAGGGACCAGAGTCTAAAGAAAAACATCCTTGGCTTCACATTGAAAAAGCCGGGACATGACAGCACGGGGCTTCGGTGGCGAAAAAGGGTCCATGTGCAATGTCAAAGTGTAGCTTGGTGACGCTGGGTAGGGCGGAGCTGTTGCGAGAGAGGGCGAATAAGCAGCTTCAGCCAAGGGCAGGGCAACGACCAAGCCCCACGGCGTGTGCGAGTGAACAGGACCAGGTTTGGTCAAGACGGAGACGGAAGAATAATTGAAAATAGACGAAACAAGACAGGATGACAAGACTGTCTGTTGTTGCCTATATTTGGGGGCCACGAATTGCTTGTTCCAGTCTGTTGTCCAAGAGGAAATCGAGACTTTGACAAGGGACACTTTCACGATGCAACGGCCTTTGAGTGAATGCATGAAACACTCGCAGCAGCCGTCGTGCTAAGATAGGCACCAGCGCAAGTAACACGTACCACTGCCCTGGGATCCCTGGGATCCTTGGATCTAACCTAGATAGTCATGGGATAAAAATATCCTGGCCTTTGAGGAGAGAGTGAGGCCTCGCCTTATGAATCTCTCATTCCAAGCTTTTGTCTTGAATTCATTTGCAATTCCACGCTTCCTCACTTTCCTTTGAACCCCCCTTTTGCGTAGTAGGTCTTTGTCCTCTGTTTGAGGTAGCCCTCCGCTGTCAAGACTGGCATCGCCCCTGTTCAAAGGCCTCAGGCTATACCAACCCAAACAATTGTCGGTGCCCGAGAGTACGTATCAGAGCCTGAGCTTCAACCTATCTAGTCTGTGAGTATCTTCTACCGAGACTGAAAGCGGTTGAATCGAGGATTATCAATCTTTCTTCTCCAGATAACCATCATCATGGCAAGAGGCGAAAAACATCGTGAAGCGTATTAGCGTGTCAAGCGCTTGGCCCAGGGCTGCTCGGCGCTGTGGATCTGACATCTGCAGGCTCCATCCGGGTTGCATCTCTGCTGCAGGAACTGATGTGACTACTCGGCAGCAATCATGTCGATTAGCTGAAGCTCTACACCATCTCGCCATAGATGTTGCTCTGGGAGTCGTCACGCGCGAGCATGTCAACGCCCCAGCCGGTGCGTCTGGCGACTCATGGCATCCTGAATACGGATGGATGGACGGCAGGGCCCGGCAGTGGCCGCTTGTCATATTTCCATCAGCCTGTCAAACATGACCATCCAGTGGCGTTGCGACATTGTTTCGATTGCAGCCTTGCTGTGATGAATCAGGGGTCGACATGGAAGATTTCCTTTTTGCGCCTTGCCTCGCCGTAAAACACATTCAGTCAGGTATCAAAGGGTCGTATATTCGTCATGAGTCACATGGATGGGATCAGTTTCGCCTTATCGCCCTGCCAGCCATGCGTCAGATTGGCAACAGATATCCATCGTTAAAGGGCCATCGTGACTGCAAAGCCAGGGCTTGTTTGGCATGTCGTCCCCATGGATAGTCCCTGTTGCGTCGTGCATATTGCTCATCCATATCTGGTATTGCAGCCTCTCCAGTTTCCAAATGAAGATGGGAGACGTGACAACCCAGTATCAGATCAGCGCGGAACGGGGTCATCTGGCGGGCCGTAGGCCATTGACCAATCACACGGACCCTCTCTCCTATGACGCTGTTCCCCCAGAGAGTCACTCACTGTACGGGCTCTAGCTACAGCTACCCGCTAACGGCCACGTCGCCGCCCGCATTAGAGGCTCTTGTCCAAAAGGGCAGCCACCCATCCATAATACCTACATCCAACAACCTCGCATTGGATCACACTGCCTCACACGACAACACCCATCGACGTCACAACTCCAAGATTTCCAGCTTCTCGACATCTTGCACGCCGTTTTACCTCCAATTCTATTCCCCAATTCTCCCTCTGCCCCTCTCTTTGTAACCCATTGTTCACCCCGCCCCGACCGCCACCATGAAGGCCGCCCTCTTCCTGTCCGCTCTCGCCTCTGCCGCCGTTGGCGTCGTTGCTGAGGAGCTCAAGATTGACGTTACTCTGCCTGTTGTTTGTGAGCGCAAGACGCAGAAGGGCGACAAGGTCCAGATGCACTACCGTGGCACCCTCAAGGACTCGGGCAAGCAGTTCGATGCCAGTAAGTACCCCTCCGCCTCGCAGTTACACTGAAGGTTGCCGCAAATCAGCTGCTAACTCGGACATACAAGGCTACGATCGCGGCACTCCTCTCTCCTTCAAGGTTGGCTCTGGCCAGGTTATCAGGGGGTTTGTCTTATCCTCACCATGAGGCATTCGAGTCCGAAGCTGACAATTGTACCAGATGGGATGAGGGTCTTCTCGACATGTGCATCGGCGAGAAGCGGTACGTAGAGACGCACTTCATGGCTGGGATGTATCGTTGCTGACCATTGGCTTAGAATCCTGACTATTCCCCCCGAGTACGGCTACGGCCAGCGAGCCATTGGCCCTATCCCCGCCGGTTCGACCCTTGGTGCGTTATTCCCAGCTGTTCCTCCCGTTTCGCCTTCACCGCCTAACATTCTAAATCTACAGTGTTCGAGACAGAGCTCGTCGGAATCGAGGGCGTCCCCACCCCCGAGAAGATCGAGACCAAGGTTGTTGAAAACGCCGAATCTGCCTCCGAGGCCATCAGCAAAGCTGCTGAGACGGCCACTGAGAAGCTTGCCGAGAAGGTCGCCTCAGCTGTCGCCGATGCTGCTGATGCCGCCAAGACGATCATTGCGGATACCGATGATGCTCCTGAGCACGAGGAGCTCTAAGGATCTCATGTATACAACCATCTACTCTGTGCATACCATATCATACCTTGGCTTAGACATAGCATGCTGGGAAACAGGAAACGTCGAAGTCTTGTGCTCCGCTTAGAGTCATGCCCCACGCTGGCCGTCAAGTGATTTGTTGGTTGCGCCTACATAACCGCACCTGTAGTGAGGGTCGCCATGGAACATGAGAGCAGGATTCATCCCCGTAGATCGCGACGTCATGATACGATGTCTTCTGTACTTCTGGACAGCATCACTTCTGGCGGCGATATGGCCAGGCATGGCTTTGATTTCTGACATGATGTTTTCCACTCCCTGATGCGCATGCTATGTAACCTTGGGGCTGGTAGATGGAGATATGCGAAGGTGCACAGCTCGAGTCATGCTGCCGCACGTCGTGATGTGTCTTGAACTGGTGAAATTCCCCCACTCCTGAGTCAGGTAGATTGTTGTACACTTCGGAGTCTACGGAGGGGCGAAAGTGCTTGCTTGTAGTGGTGGAGTATAGAGACTATTCAGGCTTCCAATAACTATTCTTCTTATCGAAAATTAGCTCTGGAGGGCTTGAGTTCCAATCATGAGATGGCAGGATGGATTTCGTCCAACGACAAGTGGGGTGATCAGGATCTCTTTCATCTTCAGCGGTGAGGATCCAGCATCCGCTCACGCGTCATGGTATAGAAATCTACCTATAATATGAAACCTTGAATCAGTCTCTAGTGTATAATCGGTCGGTATGTGATTTTCATGCGATACATGCTGTCGCTTGATGCAGCAGGTAAGATTGCACATGAATGTTGCTAATCCTTTGTATTAGAGAGGCAAACCTTTCGACTACAAAACATGGTGTAAGGGTACACATAATATTTGGTTCTCATCAATAACTCATAGCGATGTTAGAAGATGCTAGATAATAGTTTGGGTGCTCGATAGTATCTAGTAGTGTTGAAATTTTTAGATTCTGTTGAATGTTTAGGGTAGCCCCCTTTCCAGTATCACGCTCAGATGGATGTATATGATAAAATCCAGTTGGTTAAACAAACAACGACATAAACAAATATCGAAATGAAAAATTTTAAGTATCCTCTGCGCTTTCTTCTATTCATCAGTTTTGCTCAAGGTTAAACACTTTCTAGTAGTGGAAAACTGGCTTTTGCTTAGTTGAGGCTACTTACCTCCCCTAGCAGATAGCCTGCTATTAATTCGCCTACTATCCCGGCATATCCGTATGAAGCAATGCACGGTGAGGTCCAATATATCTGCCACTTATACATGGACAATCAAGCCTCCCTAGATAATTGCATAGCTAACGAAATATGGTATCGTCCAGTGCAGTATGTGCAAGTAATGAAATAGGTTACATGTCGATAACGACACAGCATAATCGTGGGACCAGTCTATAAAAGGGGCAACCTGGTAAGGAGGTAGAATACAAGCATGAGTGTATGTACATATTCAAGTATTACAACATCCAAATTATTATGTAGGGATCCTTGTTTGATTTGTACATCTGGCAAATGTTAGGGTTTTATTGGCAAGCTGGATGAGATGACTCAGATATTTATAAAACTAGCAGAGATATGAAATAACTACAACATATTGATAATGAAGCCAGCATGAAATAGGTTGAATTCATGAAACCTCAACCCCACTGATATCCGACCTGACATCGGGAGGTAGCCGTTAGCCCGGTTTAATTTACGCGGGAGCTAATGGGAGAGCTTCCGCTAAGAGGGACGGGAGGGCGGACGGGAATGGCCATAGAAATTCAGGTCCGAATTGAACCTAAATTTAATGGATTCGTACCTGTTCCAATGACCCAAGGCCTTAACAATTATCTAGGGACAAAATGTGGATTTCAGTGAATTGGCTCCCTCTTTATACATGTATGCTCGGGTCATTTCACGGTCCTTGACCTTGTAAAACGCAGTCTCTTCTGCCGGGGTCAATTCGCCTTCACCTTATGCTCACCGTTTCAATTGGGACGCGGGTGAGCTTTTAGCGCCCGTATGTACAACTTTAAAGCTGACTGGATCCATCACCTCCATGCACAGGAGTAGGTAGCCCGGATACCTGGCACAGTACCTTACTTACCTTAACCAAGGGGCTTCGTAATCTCTCCATTCACTTGTCTCTACTCTACTGCATTGCCAGTTGGCACTTTTATCATTTCCCCTATCAGGAAAAGACGGACGTTGCTACTTATCTCTCTTTCGTTCTTGACCGTGCCTTTCTTTCATCCGCACTTGGTTACGCTGTTGTACAATTTCATTTCCTTCCATCTTCATTCACGTCCTTTTTTGGCTTCACATTGACTTCTTGGTTCTTGCATCATCAACTACAGCTCATCAACACAACAGCAATTCCTTTCTCAATCGCCATGTCTTTTCTCTTCAAATGACAGCTTCTGATTGATCGCCCAAGCTCCCAATTCGAGACTCTGCGCCTGCCTCTTGGAAGCTGCCCCCTCTGGTAGTGGTACACGTCTTGGCATCTCGCCAGCCAAGAACCACCATCCATCATGTTCGACTCTATCAAATCTCGCTGGGAGGAGTTCCTCGAGGAGCATCCGCGTCTGAACAAGGCTACTACACAAGTCTCGCGGCTGGTCCCCCCTGTCAACTTCATCACCATTCACTACGCCTACTTCATCTTCGGCTCCCTTCTATTTTCCGTCATCTTCTGGGGCTCGAGCAACCCAGGTCAGAGCATCCATTATATCGATTGTCTGTTCCTCGTCGTATCTGCCTTTTGCGACACTGGCCTCAATACGGTAAACCTGTCAGAATTAACAACATGGCAGCAGGTTCTGCTATATCTTCTTTTCATCATTGGCAGCGCCATCTGGGTCTCATTTTGGACTGTTATGGCACGAAAGCATGCTTTTGAGAAGCGCTTCGAGGATGTCGTCAGGACAGAGCGCGAGGCGCGGAAACGGCGCGCTGCTTTGAAGCGCTCCAAGACCTTCGGCAGATTTATGTCCTTTGACAGGTTTAAATCATCGCCTGCAGCTGCAGGCTCTACTTTACCTGGCTTGGGTACACGCCAGAAAACCGTGCCGGAGAAAGCTGATCCTAATGACCTATTCACCACGACCCTTCCTATGCGCCGCGCTGTATCCGCCCCTGAGGATCCCATCTCTTCCGACTCCGACGATAATGATAGCAACACAACGCAGGTCCCAGCTCATCCCTCCGCCACGGCAACTTCTGGTGATCATATTCAATTTGCCGATACCCTAACGCATCGCAATGGCAACCGAAACAGCGTCTCCATCTATCAGCGGAACGACGACAACTCAGAAGCCAACCGGCGGCCTTCAACGGCTTCTTCAGTGCGCAGTGATGAATCAGAGGACTTTCTCTTACACTGGAAGAAGATACTTGGCAGCCACAACACCAGTAAAAGAGGACAGTTTTATGATCTATCATCCGACGAGCGTGAAGCACTGGGTGGTTGTGAGTATCGTGCACTCAAGGTCCTAGCTGTTACCGTCCCCCTATACGGTTTCATGTGGCAGTTTATATGTGCTCTTGCTTTAGGTGCTTGGATAAATAACAACCGACCATCTGCGGCCGTCGAAAATGCTGTAAACCCCTGGTGGTGCGGCATCTTCCTTTCGACTTCAGCTTTCAACAACGCCGGCATGTCACTCCTCGACGCGAACATGGTTCCTTTCCAAGACTCCTATTTTGTCCTAATTGTTGTTGGCCTTCTTGTTCTGGCCGGTAATACGGCTTACCCTTTGCTCCTGAGATTTTCACTTTGGTGCAGTCTTCGAGTATTACAGCTGACAACGCAGCCCACGACACTGGGTCCTTGGAAGGAGACAATCGAGTTCATCCTCAAGTACCCTCGAAGAGTCTATACGACTCTCTTCCCTTCTGGTGCAACGTGGTGGCTTTTTTGTGTCATTGCTGTCATCAACACGGTTGACTGGGTGGCTTTTGAAGTATTGAATATTGGTAATGATGTCGTGGAAGGCATGCCCGTGTCTGATCGTATCATTGCCGGATGGTTTCAAGCAGTTGGTAAGTGAGATACAAATCGTATTCTTCATGTCGTACTAACAATCTTCAAGCTGTTCGTGCTGCCGGGTTTGCTGTCGTTTCAATCTCAGGCCTCTATCCCGCCGTTCAGTTACTGTACATGATCATGATGTACGTATCTGTGTATCCTGTGTCGATCACGATGCGTCATTCCAATGTCTACGAAGAGCGTTCCCTTGGTATCTATGAGGACGACCCTCAGGTTTTGGAAGCCGAAAATGGAAACAACACTCTGCCACCCATTGCGGAAGAGACGGAAAAACCGGCGCTGCGACGTAGAGCTACAGCTGCCGCTCACAAAGCTGTAAAGAAATCCGTGACCTTTCACGGCGTTGGTGTGCGGCCTCCGCCCAAGGGCCCAGAGGACAACTCCCGCATTTCCTTCATTGGGCAACAAATTCGAGGCCAGCTTGCTCACGATTTATGGTGGCTCATACTCCCCGTCATTATTATCATGATTATCGAGACCGACCATTTCCTCGAGCAACCTCTCGCTTATAGCATCTTCAACGTGTTGTTCGAGGTAGTCTCTGCATACGGCTGCGTTGGATTATCCATGGGCGTGCCGAACAATAGCTACAGCATGGTGGGAGGTATGCACCGGGGCAGCAAGTTTGTGCTGTGCTTGGTGATACTCAGGGGTCGGCATCGAGGCCTCCCTGTCGCGCTGGACAAGGCTGTCAGGTTGCCAGGCGAGAAGCTAGCTCGTGAGGAAGAGGAAGACTCGAAAATCAGAAGAACAAAAACCATGGACAGGATGGCTAGTCGTGAATCCAGAGTTATCTAAGACTGCAATTATAACTGTACGAGCAAGGCGTTAAAGGATTTGTATGCGATAGATCTGATTCAGCCAACGGAAACGCAAGCCAAAATTGTATATATATATATTTAGACAATCGTACTGTACAGACCTGTTTGCTGGTATCGTTTTAATCGTCAAATTCGTTTCATCTATCCAAAGAATAGCTGCCTCTGTTTCGGGTCAGTTACCTTAGGCCGCCCTCTTTTCTTCTCTACCGTCCGTGGCTTCTTAGTCTCTGGTGTTGTATCCTGCCTTGTCGACGGACTATCTGCCTGCACAGTCTCACGGATTGTCTGTCGTGACAAACAAAGATCAATGTGTTCATTGAACTGTCGCTCATCGGCCGCTTGTGGCCTGCTGCAGATCGGGCAGTCCCACCACTGCTCCTCAACTGCGTCCTCCTTTACAGGATTAGGGGCGATTTCCTTGCCGTGCATTCGGCCTGGTGAATCATTGGGTGTGTCTTGATTACTAGAAGTATTTTCGAGAAGCCCGTCTGGATCGTCTAGTTGAAAATCGGTATCTGGCCATTGCTCCCATTCCCCATCGTCATCACTTGCTTTTCTCTTGAGGGATTGCTCCTGCGGTCGGTCCTCCGAGTCTGTCCGACGGGGCCGGAAACCGAAGAAGGCCATGGTGTCGGGCTTCTTGGTGCTAACGAGGTGTGTGCATCGCAGACCCATTAGTCTTAACCTCATGCCAGGCATATCCTGCTCCAGTTTGGTGAGAATGGGAAGGGCGTAGTTGTAGAGATCGTCTGCGAGACATATGGCCCTCGGGAGGACAGCCTGGCGGGTGAAGACCTCAAAAGTATGAAGTTTCACTTTAAGGCAGAGAGTGCGGCCTTTGCATTCGGCGCGCTTCATGTCCTTCTCTAAATCTTCGGCTGTCGAGCGCAGCTTGTCTCGGAGTTGCTTTGGATCGGACATGTCGCGAAAGGTACTTTCGGTACCGACACTTTTGCGCTCATATTCTTCGGCTGGTTGGATCTTGGTGCGACCGAGACCTAGGTAGCATGAGAATAGAAACTCCGAGGTTTTGTCGCCAAAGAGTGGGTTTAGATACTGCCGTTCAGTATAGAGGTCACCGCATGTCTTGATACCTATCTCGAGAAGTTCCCTTTCCAGTACACGACCTATTCCATTGACTTTTCGAGTGGGCAGATCGCGCATAAAGGCCATGATTGTAGGTCGATCACTGGGTAAAACATATTGCCCGTTAGGCTTGTTCATGTTGGAGCAGATCTTTGCAAGTTTTGCGTTAGCAGCAATGCCAGCAGAGATGGTGATGTTAGTCCGTTCGTGGACTTCTCTCCTCATCTGTTCGACAGCTTCCGCCGGGTCCATCTGGTGTTCTTGACAGTACTCTGTGATATTTAGGTATGCCTCGTCGATACTAGCGCTCTCGAATCGCGGATCGTAGTTTACGAGGACCTCTCTGACTTCATGTGCTTTGGCATTGTACTTTTGAAAGTTGGGTTTGAGGAGAATCAGGCTGGGGCATAGTTTCTTGGCCACAAAGCCAGCCATGCCTGAGCGACACCCAAACTTGCGCGCAACATAGTTGCATGTAGTCAGAACACCGCCGCCGACAGCAAATGGCAGATCCTTTATTTCAGGGCGATCGAGTTGTTCGACTGCTGCATAGAAAGCGTCGCAATCGACATGAACGATGTGCTGGGTCAGGTCCCGTGTGAGCTCCAGCTCGGCGATGAGACGGTCAGCATTGCGCAGATCACGGGTGAGGTCCTTCTTCTCGAGTTGAGTCTTGCGAGCGATGATTTGTTCGATCTTTTGAGTAAGAACCTTGTCCCTGACTTCTTCCCGGTTAAAGAATTTAGAACCTTTAGAAGCGTTGTATATGATTTCAGAAACCTACGGAATTTGCTTAGCAACAATCTAGAGTAGTAGGGAGGATGATATGTACTTTAGTTTGATCAACTTTATCCTGGCCTGCTTTGAGAAGTGATGGCCCTAGTAGTGAGTATTTGAGGGTCTTGAAAACATCATCTTCGATATTCTCGGGGATATCTTCGCTGACGTCTTGGATTTCTTCGGTGGTTGCTGTGATCTCCTCTGTGGAAAGTAATGGAGGTTGCTCCTCCGGCAGATCTGATGAGCTCATCTCAAGGGATTAACAGAAGCAGTTTCACAGCATGTATAGAGGCTATCGAAGGCATCATGAAACAGCACCAAGATGCCAGTTCGATGTCGTCGCGTCTCGGGAATGAATGTAGAAGAGTGACGTGACGAGTGCCCCTCAAAAAGCACGAACGCGTTCAGAAAGCACACGAGATCATGTGATGGGACTAGACTTGACTTGGCTTGAGGTGTCTTTAGCGTCTTAGTGGGGGCCGCTATTTTGGAGGTGGGACAGTTTAACGACACCAAGGGTCCCTCTGGCCTCGATTGGCCAACACATGTGCTTCCCCTCTCCAAGAACAGGCGTTTAAGCGCCGACCTGGACAACTTATATGCAATATGTCGTCTGTTGGAAACACAGAAGCTGATCAGTCGTCTTGTCGCTGGCGAGTCAAATGGCGCCTAGCACGAGGGTAGGACGTTGTAGGGGAGGGTACAAAAGCACAAGGAGCCCACCAGTTGTGGGAGTTTTTGTCATCCCCTGTCTCTTTTTTTGCTCTCAAGACGAGTGTCTTACTTCTTCTTTTCCCTCACAGTCTTTGATCCCTTGATTTGGTTGTAAATCCTCAGAGGAGATCCAAAATGGCGGCGCAACCAGGAGAGGAAAATGTTGCGACACTGTAAGTTGCGACAGCCAAGCTCTGGCATAGGCTTCAAGAAGCTGACCAGCAACCTCCATGAAGCTTTGGAGACATTCATTACTTTTACGGACCCGAGAATGTGAAGCCCAGGCATCACAGATTCGACAAAGGTTCCTATGTCTACCTTTTTGAAAACGCGAATGAGCGCCGTTGTCGCATTGAAATTGCCAACCAACCTGGAACCGAAGACCAAGACGCCTTCGAAGGATGTAAGAATTGACATGATGTGGTTGCACATGGCGAGAAGGGAATCGTTTACTAAATGCGCTTTAACCAGACCTCGACCAAACCCACGTTCGATATTCCTACAAGCAGCACTGCGCCGTCACCTTGACTGGGCCTGAGACTGTCGCAGACCAGAACGACTGGCACCTCCCAACTTATGATCCTCGAAATGAGAACAAGTACCATTACAAACTTCACTCGCTCGACATCTACTTCTGGACGCAGCAAGATGCGCTCCAGTTCGTCAATGGTGTCAGGAGGGTTGTCCCGCCTTCTCACGTCGAGGTCTTGGACGAGCCTGGCCCACCTCCCCAACCTGCGCCCATGAGCTCCGTTGTTCAGCAATTGGAGAATGTGGCCATCTCAGATCCTCAATATGGATCAGCTAAGCCTTCATCCGGCGGCGTACCGAGCTTTGCGCCTCCTCCAACAGCCCCGGCCCCGTCTACCGAAGCTCCAGCAGCGCCGGCTAGCTTCGCTCCGATGGCTTATAACCCGGCCGCTCCAGCGGCTCCGGAGACAATCCAGCATCGAGAGAAGACACCGCCTCCGGACGAGGATCCGCTCAACCCGCTTGCTGTTGCTGTCGCATATGATTATCACAAGCAGCCTTTCACGCCGGGTATGCCACCACCATCTCAATTCCCTCCTGGTGGTGTCACCAGCCCTGGACTGCCTCCACCTCAGTTCGGCCAGCATCCTGGATTACAAAGAGCGGCTACAATGCCCGCTCAAGCATTGGGAAGCCCATATGGCGCAACGTTCCCCGGCTCGCCTGGTTTTGTATCACCGCCGCCGCCTCCCCCACAAACGCAACCGCCGGCACAGACTCAACCTCATCTGCAGCCAACACCACCTGCTTCTAACCAGGGACTCCCTCCACCACCGGGAGGCTTTGCACAGTACAATTACACTCAGCAGCAGCAGGCGCCTGGTCAAGGAGGACAAGATTACGGCGTACATCAGCAAGTTTATCGCCCTACGCAGACGGAATTGGCCAACTCGGAGATCTATTCTTTCCAGCCCAAGGCGGCGGAGCCGCGAGGCAAGCTCGAGGAGAATGCGGGACGTTTGGAACGTGGCGTAACGGGCATGCTGAGAAAGTTTGAGAAGAAGTTCGGATAAATAACGTCTAGTTTCTGCTGGTTTGGTTGGAGCGGGCGTTTGGGTGACTGCCTTTGTCTTATTCCCATATTTTAATGTTTTACAGTAGTATCACTTGTGCATCTTAGTCGTGATATGGAGTACTTCAGTGTCTTGTTAATGGTTCGGCTCCTTGCTCTATCTCTGGAGTCAAAGCGGCTCTGCAGCTAATTTCGTGCTACGTTATACTTGCAGTTGATCGTTTCAGTATCCCGGGCGTGGACAAGGGTTGATAAGGACTCGTGCTTCGGGACTTGTGTAAGCAACATGTGAGCTTATGGTGCAGGTCCAAGTCAAAAGAAACAGAGCACCTTGTGCTTATTAGAGTTATGACCCAAGCCTAATACTCGAAAGACGTGGCACAGCGACTGATGGTTTCAAAGTGATTGGCATATGATCACAGGGGAAGAAAGAGGCGCTATTGAAGCGGATCTATAGCACGGAATGGCCGAAGATATGCATCAGCCTTAGTAGGCAGATGGGCAGCCTTGAATGCAAGCCCCTGCAATACCTCGGAAGCACGCACTCTGTTGTGGCAGGTATGAATGCAAGCAAGATTGTTTTAAGCATGGCTTCTTGGAGGATGCAGGAAATTACACACACATCTGTGAGAATCTCATCAATTGAGCAACCAAAGAAGATAATCCTTGTAATTAACCCTTTGGACAAGGGCAATAATGATTGAACAAGCTGGAAGATGCGGGGTGGCTGAGCTGGGGCGCCAAGCTATACAAGCCACCAGCCACGCCATCTTATCAACTCTAAGGGTTATTCGTCAAGTTAATTCTTAACGATTGTAGAGCTGGCAGAAGCCGTTGTAGTGGCTATTGAGTTGAATCTACTGTACTCGATAGCAGGCATGGAACGTAACAGTTGAGACTGCATGAGTAGCCCTAACAATTGACTTTGTATTCGTATTCAGTCTTGTTACGATATCTTTGAAGATCCAGTGTATTCAGTACGAAGACCCCATCAAGCTAAGCCCCGTGTTTGATGATGGATGGACCCGTAGATCTGGGCGATTGCGTAACTTGATGGGGCCATGAGCCGGGGACCCCGTTGATGTTGGCCATGAGAGGCTGGCTGTCTTTTGAGGATCAACTGCTACGCTGAGTTGGGCTGAGTGCAGTTTTGGGGAGATGTGGTGCGGCGATAGCCTGCACCAGCCACAGTCACGATTGATAGTGCATGTACGACGCACTTGTTTATTTGATGCCCAGGTTCCTCTAAGCCATCTGGGGAATGCCTTCTCCCTCGTCTTGTAGCAGAGATTATGGATCTTGTGATGATGGGAGTAAGCAGAGTGAGTGAGCTTGGGTAGGTAGCCCTACGTAGCCGCTTATTTACTGATGTCACCACCAGTGGGTGATAAGTTGGCATTGAGTCGTTTGATCTGACGGCAGCCAAGTCATCAGCTGTTGACTTCGTGTTCTTTCCTTCTTAACTCAATTCGATTCTTGTTTCCTTCATGTTACTCCTGTAATTATTATCACCTTCAGATTTCGTGCTCCCACCTGTGAAACACGCAGCGCGTATAAAAGAGCCCAGAAGGACAAGACCCCGAAACACCCCTGTCGGCCCTCAAGCCTGCTCAGCCCAGCCCTGGGCCAAGCCGAGAAGCAACCAACCCAACCTCGCGCCTCCTCGCGACACGGCGGCTGTGCTTGGAAACAGGGCCAGAAAAGCACCACCAAGCTTCTTGCCTGTTGTGATTCTGTTTCTCTCAATCAATCTTCAATCAATTAACCCTCGGAAGCGTGTTCGTCTCGCCCTTTGATCCCAGTATACGAAACTTTACACTATCGGCCTGCAACAAGTCATCCAATCGGACGCTGCATCTGTGGTCTTGTTCTATCCGCCCTCTCCGACGTTTCTTGCCCGCATTCTATCCTTATCGCCGTTGCAGCCAACGTCTTCTTGGTCTCTGCATGGTGCAGCCCAGGTCGAAATGCACATAAACGCTCCAATGCCGCGTGGCTGGCGTCATGCCGAGAGCTTACTACAATCTCGGCAAACGAGCAACTCGAGTCAGAATGCTGGTGGGCCTAATAATACGGTTATATTTATTGTGAGTGCATTTGGGCTACGCGCGTACCAAAGATGATCGCCTTGACGCTAACAGTCACGCTCCCCCATCCAGGTTATCGGGAGTCTTGCTGGTGTAATCGTAGTCGTGGGTTTAGCAATCATCATAACCAAGAACCGAGAAAAGAAGAAGTCGACCGAGAATAAACAAAAGCCGGGTCTATTCGGTCGGATAACGGGCAGATCGAGACAAGGAAACTACCAACAGACGGCCGGTGAAGATGGTGGCGAGAATGGGAGACAATCACATCAGCTCGATTCTACTTCGACGAGTAACCGACAAAATCGTAACGGCAACAATGCCGGCGTAACCGTCGACCGCAATACCTCAGTCCGCTCCGTCCTCACATTACCTGCCTATAGACCGAGTGCAAATCACAACGAACAGGTTCTAGGGCGAGAGGGCGAACGAGATGGCGTAGACATTATTATCGACATGCCTAATGCAGAAGCAGAAGAGGAAGCGCGCAATGAAGAGATGGAGACATTATATCAAATCAGACTGGCGAGAAGACAGGCGCTCGCCGAGCGGGAGGAGCGGAGAGAGCGACGTCGCGAAGCAAGGGCTCGGAATGACTACCGTACGCTCGAGCAGATCAGAAACGAGACTCGCGCTGCGAACGATGACAATACCATCTCTGAACTCCGAACGACAGTGGACCAGATCAAGGATAATCGGCAGAGATCCGTATCAAGTGTATCATACGCAGACTTAGGCGTTGCACGTCACGATGGAACAAGGATCAGGGCCAACAGCAGCGAAAGCGAACGCGTAGGGCTGCTCTCTGATGCCGCAAGCATGCAGTCAGGACATCAGCGGGGACGTAGCTACAGCTCTGCTGCCAGCCACGACGATGATTTCTCTAGTCTTGCACCTGCGCGCTCGCGGGGAGCTTCTATCCGATCAGCCAGCGTAGACGACAGGGCTGGGTCGAGTCCTGAGCTAGTAGAAGCAGATCTTGGCGACGAGACGATGCCGCCTCCAGAGTATGAGGACATACCTCTTGGCGACGACCGGTCTACTATAACTCACGAACCTCCGCCTGACTACCCCGGCCCTGAGCGGTCCGCATCTCAGAGAACGCAACGGACGACGGAGCGGGATCTCGGGACGGATTGGCAGAGTCCTGAGGTGGAACCGGCCGAGCAAGCCGGGCATGACGATAGCAATGGTGCCGGTGGCATTCCGCAGCTGCCAAGCTTGAGGATACCACAACTTCCCGAGATTGTTATTGAACCATCGAGCGCACATCCACGAGACGACGAACTACGATCACCGCGATGATATGTATGAACGCTATTGGCCTTCTTTTTCCTTTGGTTTCGTTCGCGTTGGGTTGTTTGAAAATGTCTTTGAGCTTGAATTGTATAAGCCGAGTCATATAACGAAAGCATGGAGTTTGGTCTGGCTTGATTTTTTTACATGGGATAGTATTTTGGCTTGTTGGCCCTGGATGAGTTTGTGCCTCAGAGGGAGTATACACGTTGGCACTTTGCATATCTATTGCAATGGCGTACTGAAATGGGAAGAGAGCGAATTCCATGCATGAGATAGCTGTTAAAAGGGAAATGTCAGTCTTTGCATCCATAAAGATGTTCCATCTGCAATTGTGATAATCTTGATGATTTAGCTTGACGGTTGACAATCCATGTATTTATTAACCTTCTGTTCATTCAGGGTCACCATAAAAATGAATCAAGTGGAAATTGGCATGCGAGGCAGGAGATTTATAGAAAGAGTCGTTCCATATTATGACAAGAGGTGGATGCTCGTAGGCGGTAACCAGAGAGGTGCATGTGGTTTAGCGGAGCTCAGATGCAAGTCGCTAAGAATAACAACGGCTTAAGAGATCCACATGTGTTGTTGATTGCAGCATGTCGGTGAGAGTCGAGGGTTCCAGACTTGGGCGACTTGACAAGTTGACCGATGAAGAAAAGGACACAATGAAGAAGCCATTGGAAGGATGGACGGATCTACGGATATGGCAACCGGAGCGGAGAATAACACCAGATTCGCTACCAAGCCCCTGTAAAAACAAGAGAGAGAAATGGATGCTTTGCAGTAGCTGATGGCTTATAAAGCGTTAGCTAAGGCACGGTAATAACCGCGCGTGCAGCTGGGAAAAACAGGCAACCCCACAGTTATGATGTTTTGTTAAATGTTTTGTCAGGCTCGTGTCATGGAGGCTAGCTCGCAACGCAGCTGTATTCTAAGCACACATCAGCCTTGACTCAGCAAGGTGTATGTACGTACCTACCTAGGCAGGTGTCAGGTGGGGTAGAATTATCGATCGAGGTGGGACGAATCAAGAGTTACTATGTAAGATCCGAGTAGATTTCGCAAGAAGTTGAGTTTAATGCGTACAATATGTTCTCGTTTTCAGAGCAGTTGAAGGTGTTAATAGGTAGCTCAGATTGAGTATCTCCCCATTGAAGATAAGCCAATAGACGAGAAACGGCGAAATACCTAGGTAAATGTTTCCATTGCCGTCTCCCGAGTAAGAGAAAACCCATTGACCTCCACTTTCTCTCGAGCTGCTTCCACAACAATCCACACCCACGCGATGTTAGATTCCGGAATAGGGAGAGTTGCACCAATGATATCATGAGCAGCCATTTCAATTCCGGTGGATACCTTACCCTCTAGACCCTCACCTCAACCTCATGGAAGGTACAGTACTAGAGTACCTGTCTGTACCTTAGGTAGTGCTTGGCTAAGTACGGGAAGCTCCAAGCTATAAGACGAGCTCCCCTCTTCTCGTGTCTCTTCGTTTTCCCCATTCCATTCCATTGCAGTTTATTCCACTCTTCTTCCATCTTTTTACTTGATACCCCAGAGCACCTAAATCAGTCACAATGGCTCCCAAGATCGCTATCGTCTACGTATGTTGTTACCCCTCCATACCCAGCCCCTCCATCATCACCATCTAGTCTCACTCATGAATGACCATTCCATTGGCATTACTGGTCGACTCTTCAGCTTGCCGTACAATTCTTCAACTTGCCCTGAACGAATTGATTCCATACTGCATAATGGCTGGCTTCTACACATTCCCCTTCTCCAACATAGTACACTCACTCCAACCACAGTACACTAACACTACTCCAGTACTCCATGTACGGCCACATCAAGCAGCTGGCCGAGGCTGAGAAGGCCGGCATCGAAAAGGCCGGCGGTACTGCCGACATCTTCCAGGTCGCTGAGACCCTCCCCGAGGAGGTCCTCGCCAAGATGCACGCTCCCCCCAAGCCCTCCGACATCCCCGTCCTTGAGGACCCCGCCACCCTCGAGTCCTACGATGCCTTCCTCCTGGGCATTCCCACCCGTTACGGAACCTTCCCCGCTCAGTGGAAGGCTTTCTGGGACAAGACCGGCAAGCAGTGGGCCGCCGGCAGCTACTGGGGCAAGATGGCTGGCATCTTCGTCTCTACCGCTTCCCAGGGCGGTGGTCAGGAGTCTACTGCTCTGAACGCCATGTCTACCCTCGCTCACCACGGCATCATCTACGTCCCCTTTGGTTACGCCAAGGCCTTTGGCCAGCTGACTGACCTCTCCGAGGTCCGCGGTGGCAGCGCCTGGGGTGCCGGTACCTTCGCTGGTGGCGACGGCTCTCGCCAGCCTTCGTCCGCAGAGCTCGAGCTCGCTCGGATCCAGGGAGAGAACTTCTACCAGGCCGTTGCCAAGTACACTGGCTGACTGCATGGTAGCAGCCAAGCCAAGGCTGCGCCCACGGTGACGGAGAGCACCAAGCCCGCCGAGGCTGAAAAGGAGACTGCACCTAAGCAGGAGAACAGAGGGCCTCAAGAGCTCAACGAAGTCAAGGAGGGCCCCTGTGGACTACCTGCCAAGTGTGTTGTTCAATAGACGAGCGAAATGATTATGGAATGCGATGCCTAGAACCAATATAAATATATTCATGACCAATCATCCGACGTTTACTGTGATGTACTGCCAATTATCATCTGTCTATGTCCAAAGAGCCATCAGGGCCTAGAACCAGCAAGACCACCTCAATCAATGCGAAGCCAGTTCAACCCAGTGTCCCATCCAGTCACTTCTTTCTCAAAGCACAAATCTCAGCCATGCAGTCAATAGACGCCAGTTCACGACTGACAGACTGCTTTGTCCAGCCATTCATCATGTCGTCCAGAAGCCCATACACATACCTCATTGTTGTGTGTATTCTCGTATCCCTTGCCGTTGCGTCGCCGCCATAATGCCACAAGTAGCTCGTCCGGAGGTTCTCCAATACGTACAGCCCGCCTGGTGTAAGTGCTTTCCACAGGTGCTCCAGCGACGTGATCTGCTGTTTCATCGAATGGTCGCCATTGTCGATGATAACGTCGAACTTTTTCTTCAAGGTCGTCTCGTTAGAGAATTCGTCGAGGAACTTGACATCCGCTGGATTGCCGATCGCGATGCGCGCGTTGGTCACTTCTGCCCTGAAGACTTCTGCACATATCGCATTATCCTCGATTACGTACAGATCAACGCTGGGGAGGAATTCTAGCCATGTATAATATGATACTCCAGGTTCAGAATGCTACAGAGTGTGTTAGCCAGAAGGTATGGCCTTGGGAAGGATCTGGTACCTCGCCGCATCCCAGTCCAATCTCGAGTAACTTGACGGGTTTCCCCTGCAGTGGCTGGAGGTACTTGTCGTACATGGACTGGTACTTGAGAGTGTTGTTTCTGTTAGAGCCATGTTTGAAAGCGACTTTTTCGAAGCTCATGTTATAAAATGAAGGGCCAGACTTGGTGTTTGTACTGTGCTAGTCGCTTAGTATGTGCGAGTGTCACCGCGAGACGGACTATTGAAACTCACGGACTGGTGCTAAAAGGATACTCGAGAGCTTTCAGGTCTAAGCCCTTTTGTAGTTGTCCGTACCCTGCGATGATATAGAGTAGGAGACAAGTGCCGAATACCGCTACGAGTGCCCGCCTCTGCTTGACCGTGAGTGTGAATGGCATGTTGGCGATGGGTTGCTGAGCGATTCAATTTGACGAGAACGATGTTGTAGATGCGTTACTCTGTTGTTGTTGATTATGCTGGAAGAGAGAGAAGTTTGATTGTTACAGAGTAATGCAAGCCTCTTTTGGCATAAGAATTAGACAAGGAGTGACTGAGTGCAGTTGCCATTATGACCTGGGTAGTCCAGGCCAGTGCAGGCACACGATCCCAAATAAAACACGCCTCTGTAAGGTCTCATCACCTTTAAGGAATTATGTAACTTAGGTACTAGAGAATCTTAAGAGTTTATATTCAATATGGCCTTTCTAAACCCGACACAGCCTCTCATGCCTTATGTATGGGGCCCTTCGCCTCTTCTAGATCTGGACCTTTCTCCTTCGCCTAACCAAATCTTGATAGCACCAATGACGGGACCAACAACGGCAAACATGACATAGAATTGACCAAAGCCCCAGGACGTCTCGCTTGATCCCTTGAGAGGCGTCTTAGGCGGGGGGTTGCCGAGTGCTTTGGACTCTATCTTGAGGCGGTAGATGCCCACAACCGCAACTAGCAATACCCCCAAAAGACAACTTCTTACCAAACAATTCCAGCGTCTGTCGTCCTTGGCGTGAAGATAGTAGATGCAAGAAAGAAAGACGGAGGTATTGATAAGAATTTCGAGGATGGTGCCGATAACAGACCAGGTGAGTTTCTCAGCTTCGATGCCCCGGTTGTGCAGTATGCAGTTTATCGACCATGTTGTATGTTCCATGCCCTTTGCTTTGAAAATGACGAGCATGATGGCGTACGTATGGTTGAGTCCCTGGCTGATGAGCATGAAGAGGTATCGCATCTTTCCGAGGCCCGAATGCTGCGAGAAATCCTTCTTGAGGCTTAGTAGTGTTGTGTTGTGCGTCACCAGCGAGAGCATCGCCATCATCCAGATAAGGAAGAAGTGGTACGGGATGATGGTATTGATTGTGCCGAGCCCGACTCCTTGTATCGTTATCCCCATGAGGAGTTAAGCGTCGCTGTAGCCGCTGAGCACCTTGCGTCGGATGCTAGCCTCGTTGTTGGGATACCATATATTAGTTGCCATGATGCTGATCGCCAGGAGTATTGCAATGGATACTGTTATAATAAATGACAGCAATGTCTGCGATTCATTAGCTTAAGTTGGGTTTTCTGGATATCTGATTAGAAGCTTACACCGATGCCTGCAATACCGCCATCGACGTTGGCTGGCTCAAACGGATCTCGCACACAGCTCGACATGGTGGGCGAATAGGTAGAAGGGACATAATCAATGTGTAAAAGAATTACTGGTGCTGTGCTAGTTTATAGATCCTGAAAGCCATTTTGAGTTGGTGCAAGGCGACAAAAGGTTCAGTTGAAGGCTAGATGCATCATGGTAAGCTCGACAGGATGTTTTAAAACTTAAATCAAAGGCACCTGGACTGGCCGTAGGTGTTACTAAGAACATATGGAGACTGACTATAGCTCTGGGCTCTAAAATGATATGGATTTCACTTAATTTACGCAATCAACATACCAAGATATGCCTCTATTTCTGAGGAAGCGTCCAGGACTGAGTCTACCTAAGTGCTGCTTCGATAAAGCTTTTAGTGATGTAGCTAGTAACTTTGATTTGGGTTATGAAGGTGCAGCTCTTTCAAGCACGTTAGATTAGAAACATTAATCACATCATAATTTAGCCCCAGCCTGCCTGGGTACTGCTGTAGCGGTTGTGTGCACACACCCTCGTCGTGGACTTGTTCGTGGGATAAGCTCTTTGACCCTTGGGTCAAGGATAGCGATTCGACAAGTGATGATAGCCCATGAATGTGCATGGATCGACGTGATCTTGACCAATTTCACCCTTTTTATCATTCATTCCCCTTTCATAGGGTTGGTTACAGGCTTTAGGAGAATCCTAAATCTTTGCAACGGTTTTGCGGGGAGGCAAACAACAGCCTCTAACATAGAGGACTCGCCGCAAGGACAGCGATCTGCATTTGACAAACTTTGGTACATGTTGTTTGCTTTGTCAGTCCCATTGTCTATCGGCATCAGTATCAGTGGACGTATCCAGTAACCGGGTCAAGACCTTGTACGGGTTTTCTGTTGGTGGTTATATCCACGCGTCGCAGGACAAAAGTCTCAGATCCTTGCGTCTCAGGGGTGAAGGATTCATGCTTTGTGGAAATAAGGCGAGAGGAGATGGCAATGTTTTCATGGTTGTTTGATGCAGAGCGATGCAAACTAACCTCCTCAAAACTTGACTTGTTGCTTGCTGTAGTAAAGCAAATCTTCCTGGCTTAAAGATAAATGCTAATTAACAGGAAGCACTCTAATTGGCTAAAGTCGTTAAAGTAACACTGAAATAGGCATAAATTGAACTTCCTCGAGATTCCGTATACACGCTCACTAGATGCTTTTCGAAAAGTCAATTACCAGGATGTCTCTCACTCTGCCAACCTCCGACAATCCAATGATGAAGCTCAGACCTAAAAGCTGACTGGGGCTAATAAGAGGAAAATGTGATCTATCGAGCAAACAGTTTTGATGCTTGATCCTAGCATGCAAGAGATTCATCCTTCACTTCACAAAAGAGCTGCTTGGCTATACTAGCCAATCATTCAGCATACAGCAAGAAAATAAGCGAGTGGAATCTGCAGACAGGTTTCCCAAATTCGCGACTTGCATAAAGAAAAGACTTGAATTGCTTTGGTGTGTTGGACTCGCCTGCAGATGAACAGGGTCTAGACGACCCGACAGTCTGGAATCACAGTGATAGTGCGAGCTCTGCCCACATGAGCCTTCCATTCACATGACAGAGAGGCGTCGGTTGGGGGAGTGGTTCCGCTGCAGTTTATGTGGGTAATAAATCGATGCTGAAATCAGAAAAAGAAACGAAAGGTAGGTAGGGAAAATGCGGCCGCCCTACCGTTGTTGTTGTTGTTGTTGTTGTATCTTTGACAAGCGAGGAGAACAAACAGAGGCCCAAAGCTGACATACATCAATGTAACTCAACTACAAGCAAACCCAAGGACAGGAATGACGTCTCAATCTAAAGTTCACGTCATGTCATGTTGGACGAGTCAATCCTTCAATGGCCCATCGCAAGCGTAAGCAAAGAAACGGGCTGTTGGGCCATGGTCGAGCGATGAACTGCCTGTCTTGGCCCCAAATCACAACCAACAGCGACGATAAAAGCCTGCCGGCGAAATGGCCCTTGCAGCTCTTCCTGGGTATTTTTGTAGTTTGTTTGCTACCAGAGCCATGCATGAGGCAGGTGTGTATGATATGGATAGATGACTCTGGTCTCTTATATAGGGCCCATCCCCTCCCGAAGAAGGATATCGATATCAATCGCACTTCTTTTGACACTTTTCAAGTCAAGTCAGTATGATCCTACTCACACGACAGCACCCTGGCCCTCTTGGCCGACCTCTTGGTTCTGAACTTGATCAGCCCAAATACCTTTCTCATACCTCTCATCACACGTTCAACACTTACTCAAGACCTCCTCACCCTCTCAGGTCATCGGCAATCGAACGTCTTCCGGATCATGTCGCACAACTCATCTACTCCAACCTCGACTACCAATCACTCACCTTTCTCTCCATGGTGAACCGGCACTTTCACAGCACGGTAGACCCTCAGATAGCTCCCACGGTAGACAAGTTCCAGTTCATCATGAGAGCAGCAAAAGACTTTCCCCAGCACCGATCAAGCGAGAAGACAAGAGACCACCGGCCCGGCAACTCTGAATGCTACATGTGCTTCCGCGTGAGGGCTCCCGAACACTTTGACGTGCTCCAAGCTGTGACGGCGTATATCGATCCACTCGGCCGCATCGTCTCGGAACGGCGCCCCAGATCCGAAGACCGACGAGTGACCCTTCGCCGATTCTGCATCGAATGCGGGGTCAAGAGCGGACTTCATGCGCCGTTTGACTGCCTCAAGACAAAGACGGGTCAGAATCTCTGGGTCTGTCGGTGTCGAAAAGTCTGGCAGAAGCCCAACTGTCTGCGGTGTCCAGATTGCAAATCAAGCTGCCCACTACGGCCAAAAACGAAGTGGTGATGCCGAGTCCAAGAGCTGTTTATGGACTCTTGCATTAGAGGATCTGGGTGGAGATGGACTGTTACGTGTACAGCCCATAAGAACGGTACGATAAGACCATGTCGTGCAGAACCGAGCTTGGTCAGATCAATTCGTGCATGGGACAATCTAGGGGGCCGTTACACAAAGCTGGGGAAGCTTGTATCTGGGGTTGAGGAATGTTATACCACCAGCTAAGATTAGCGAAATGGCAAGGCATTAAGAATAACCTTGCTTTTTTCATTTTCTCTCTTATTTTCCTTTCTTTTTTAGTAGCTCTTGGCATAAGTTATAAACAGATTGTATCGCTGGGCTGGGGTATCAAAATTAGAACTTAGTCAAGATTCACATCTCAGTTCTGAAGTAACTTGCTAATATGCTGTTAATTGATAGCCACGTCAGTCTTTTCTATATATCTTGAAACACTAAGACTGGTTCGAATATACTTGTACTTGTTATATACTCTTAACTGGCATCTAGAGTACCCCCAAACTTGGGCATCCCGTAAGCAGAAGCTGTCCACCATCACCTGGCCTCACGCGGTTTCGAGGTGTTAATCATGCAACTTTGACAGTCTCTGTTTTCCTTCTAACTATTGACTGGACTAAGCAAATATTTTGTCACATGAGACTATTGAGCTGAACAATGTTTTGCTGGAGGTTTAGTCACTGTTTCCTCATCGTTTGCCATGTGGTGGCCTCATCGGAAGCAAAAAGTGAGGATTTTAAACAGAATCTTTAAGCTCTTGATCTCTGTTTTGTCATACTAAAATAATCTCTGTATGCCTGGCTTGTGGTAACAGACAAGCGAATAACAAACCGTCACCTCGTCACTTGACGAGGCTGTGATTCACCTTTACTTCTGGACTTGTATTAAATCAAACCGAGACTTCACTGCCACTTCTTTCTCTCTTCATCTGCATCTACATCCACAACTATCTCTTCACATTAAAGGCCAGACTTTCCATCATTCACCCTGTCACTTCTCATCTTCATCATCGCGATACCACTTCAGGCCCAAGCCAATGAACAGTAACGATGCGCAGCAACCTGATGAGCCCGTGCTCACACGCATCTTGGCTAGCTTAGCCATCGATGATATTCCAACACTTGATCTTCAGCTGAAGAAAGAGTTGGACGCAAGCAACGATGGCCTTGTCCCAACTCCTGGCCGAGAGCTAGAGGTGCATACTCACCCTCGACTCACTATATCCACCGTTAATCCACTCTCTTAGACTACCAAGGAGCGAAACGATCCTTCTATCGCCATGCCAGCTCCACCATCTGAGAAGCCTCTATTGTGCAAAAACGTCCTCGTCAAGGATCAACTCTCAACCTCCTTTGATAGCATCCCCGATGAATATGGTGGCACCTCAGACTCTGAACGCGGATTCACTTCTGACTTGGACTTTTGGACAGACGACGAAGACGATAACACCACCAACGAGTAGGATACACAAGACGTTTGTTACATGACTACAAGTATTGACTAAACTACTAGGTTGGCTCGCAGCTTGACGAGTCACGGCATCGGGCCACCGCTTACTTCGACAAACTCTCTCCATCACCCATCCCTCGAGACTCTTGAATCTACAAAGTATCCTGTTATAGAGCCAGCTGTATTGCCCCTGATGCCGACATCCACGACGCAAACCATCTTCGAGAACGATTACTTCACCGTTGCACGATCCGAGATCGCAGGCTGGGGTGCCTTTGCAGCTCGGGACCTCAAGTGCGGAGACCGCATCCTCGTGGAGAAACCGCTGTTTACTGCCAACGGCAATACCATCTTTCAAGAGTTTGACAAGCTGAGCCAGCCGCTGAGAGAGATAGCCATCGGGTTACATGCCAATGACTCCTGCAAGCCAGGACTTCCAAAACTGAAAGCTATATGGATGACCAACTGGTGAGTTGAGATTTGAGAAATTCAGATTACAATTGCTGACATAGCTGGGAGCTTTTCAACCGGTGGCGATAAAGCAGGTCTCTTTCCCATCGCATCCAGGTTCAATCATGCGTGCCACCCCAAAGAGAATGTAGACTATAGCTACAATCATACTAACAGGGTCCTAGAGATGGTCGTTCGAGTCAATAACATCAAGGCGGGCGAAGAACTGACCATCTCGTACGGTACTAGACGAACTCCCGCTGATCTCTTCTACCGGTATGGCTTTTGGTGTCGATGCGGAGCATGTCCTGGATTTGTCGAGGATGAGTTGCTGGAGGTTTGGTGATTGGGACAATGAAGCACTTGGCGTTAAGGGCTTTCTTGCTGGTAAGATCATAGGATACTCCGCTTACTATTCATCAGCGAGACATTAAGTGTCCTACTGGCCTGAAATTCATATGGATTCCTGGCTTGCAGTTTTGTGGTTGGATTCGCTCATTGGGACAAAGCAATAGTTTTGATCTTTGACAAAACCGGATAGGGGCGTCTTGGAGCCTAAGATAAGTACTTAAGTACAGCTGTTTTACGGCGCAAGGAAGGTGATTCTCTCTTTTAATCCTTCTTCTACAAACCGTGTTTTCCAAAAGGCTCGTGTAATACAGAAGACATGAAGAGTTGTGTAGTAATCTTATGGGCTTGGAAACCTGACGAGCTTGCACGAGAGCGATGTCTGCTTTCTAACTCTTTCATAGTATATCAGATACCAACCAGAAAAAGCACGTAAACAGTTCAAACCTACCCATATAGATGATGTAGAGTTTCAACATAAGAACTTGTCAAAATGCCATTATTTGGGTGGTCGGATGCCTAAATTACTGCCACAATAAGACTCGCCGTATGAGTCAGTCACGAAACCTTTCATGTCACCTACAAGAGCACAAACACTCCAATTCTACAAGCATCACTTAAGTCGATTAAGAAAAGTATCCCTTGACGCGTCCAGCCCATTTATCTTTGAGCTGTCAAGGCTGAACTTCCATCTCAATGCTTTTATCTACAACACGCCGCATCATCTCCAACATCGCAAACTGCCTGCACTCACACGCACGACCCATTCTATAACGAAACCGTTCTGATCTCAAATCATGGATCTATACGAACTCATTGAAGAGCATCGTCCTGACAGTGTCACAAGCTGGTCATGTGCTCAGAACGAAGACTCGGCGGACAACATTCTCTGCTTCAACCTTTCCAAGCTCGCCCTGAATCTCGACATTTCTGCGGGCCATCAACGAATGGCTTCATGCAAAGTCGCCGACAAAGACGGCTCGTTTCCCAGAAAGACTATTGATCCTCTTCGTGAAAAAGTGCGCTGTATCATGAAATCTGTATTCGCTGACGGATCATTTCACGTCAGAGTGTTTGACTTGGGTATCACCATCCTCCAGGCCCTCGAGGCCATTCACGAGTTCCAGCTTGACTTTGAGCCCGATGAAATAACCACGTTTTCTGAAAGGGGGTGGGTAGCTGGCCAAATCTCGGACTGGAACGAAGTCGTTAATAACCCCTACGGTCTCGATGTGTCAACCATCCGGGATACTGCCTTTGCAATCCTGGGCAAGACGCCTGAGGAACTCGTGGCAGACATCCCCAAGGAGTGGAGAGTCACTCACATGGAGTCTGTTCTTCGACCTGACCTCGTCAAGCGCTTCTGTAACTACCAGCAGAGTCTCCGCGAGCAACTCCATGCGAGCGAGACAAGTCTTCGCGATAGACTATCTCCTCACTCCAAGCTCCAAGGCCGCGTTCGAGCTAAACTCAGCCATGATTCCATCATCCACGACATGACCTTGCCCCGTATCACATACCACGGAACAAAACTCAAATCAGTTGCTTCTATTGTCCGCCACGGCTTCAAGCTGCCCGGAAACATGGTCAACGGAAATCTCATCGCTTCCCCACGAACAGGCATCGTATACAACCGCGGTATTTACTCTTCCCAAGCCCCCTTTTACGCCATGTCATACGCGAAGGGTCAGAAGGAGTCGACTCCCCTGGGCGTGTTGCCCAGTATGAGGTTGTTTGTCTGCGCAACAGTCATGGGACGCACGTATTCAGGCCCGGACGTCCATGGGTCTTTGGTTGAGGGCTACGACTCGCACTTCGATGGAAAGTTTGAGTATATTGTTCACGACGAGCGGGCTATGCTGCCCTGCTATGTCATCCACCTGGACCTTGGGTCAGAAGCGGCCAAGAAGGCTCTCAAGGACGTCCAGTCCGACCGCAGCTATGAATACAACTTTTACACGACCAAAAAGAAGCCCGGGCCCGTGGCCGAGAGCACTGCGCCCGGAGATGTGCAGCGTGAGAAGGAGGCAAGAAAGGCGGCGGCTATGAAGTGGTTCCCCTATGGCTTTGGCTCTGCTACTGGCACCAGTTTTGTCATCGAAGCGGTAGGCGCAATCTCAGACGATGAGGAAGAGTATGGGGAGTGGCAGGCTGATAAGCATGGCTTCTCGAACACTTACATGAACAACACGAAGGGATGGTGGGATGAAGAGGACGGGGTCGGCTACTATGATGAGAACGGTAATCTTGTCAAGAGAAAGGGGCTGTTGATGGATCAGTATCAGCATGCAACACGTTCATCAAACAAGACATGAGCATAGATGAAAGAAATTTTCCATCGAGAATTATTGACTGGCACCATTGTAACGCATTATATCTGTTTTCATCTAGTGTCCCAAACGCCATGCCATGCAACCCACATCCAATAATCTTACATCCTCTAATCCCAGTACCGAATCTCACCATCCATACCCGCCGTAACAACCTTGCTAGTCTCTTGAGGGTGCCACTTGACATTGGTGATGGCCTGGTTGCCAGCCTTGAGCTTGTGGTACATCTTACACGTCTTCCAGTCCCAGAAGCATACATAACCGCCAGAGTCACCTGAAGCGAGGAACTGACCGTCGGGGCTGCAGTCAAGGTCGATACCCAGACCGGCATTGTTGTGGCCGCGGTAGCTCTTCTTTCGGTTCTGTCGAAACTTGTCGTTTGCGCCGTATACGAGAATTTGATTGTCGGAGCTCTGGTATGCGACATACTTGCCGCTTGGGTGAGGAGCTGCGCGCGTCATGGGGTACATGTCAGGCTCAGCGATATACTTGATGGGAACAGGGATGTTGTAGTCCCATGCTCGAAGAGACTTGTCATCGGATGTTGTCATGAAGCGCCGGTTTTCATCAACAAAAGTGATAGTGTTGATAGCTGCCAGATGGTGGTCGTACTCCTGGACGACCTCATTGGGCGTTCGGATATCGAACTGAACAATCTTCTTGTCCGACATACCCGCCAAAAACTCATTCGCATGCTCAGGGTCAGGGTTGAATTTGATGACATGAGGAGTCTTGCCTGTTGTGAACTTGCTCACGCAGACACCCTTTTCTGTATCCCAAAGCTTGATCATACGGTCGTATGAAGAAGATAGGAATTGAGTACCCGATGAGTCGAAGCAAATATCGGATAAAGCTTTTGAATGTCCAGAGTATGTTCGTAGCAGCTCCCGCTCGTGATACACATCGAAAATCTTGACGGTGGTGTCGGCGCTGGCTGATAGTAGCAAGTGTCCTGACCCAGGGAAGAAGCGCAATGCGGTGACTGCCTTGGTGTGGTTCTTCCAGGAGTGAATCTGCTTCTTGGGAATATAGTTGGTGATGCTGCCCACGTCTTTCTGAAGATCGATGTCCAGGTCCTGAGGAACGTGCATATACGTCCTCCCTTGGTAATCGTACTCGGCAGATCCGTGAAATGTTGTCGTCTCATCACCCATCTCTTCGGCCTCCTTCCGTCGTTCTAGCGCCTTTGTCGGTGCCTTGACCACTGTTCCACTTTCGACAACCTCTTCCTCCTCTTCTACAATCTCATATTCTTCATCACTCGCCAGCTCCTCGTCCTCCCCGACGATCTCGTACTCGGCTCGCTTGTACCGAGCCCAGGGTCCGACGTAGGAGCCGGGACCTTCTGCAATTGTCGCACTGCCTTTGCTTTCACGTCCAGCTCGTATCCTCGCGGCCTCTGCTTTCTGTTGTGCATTCGTCTGGTACTCCCGCTCGGGGCCTCCTCGTCGTTCTACGGCGCGATGCTTGCTTCGGAATGTGTGTTCGCTCAAAAACGTTTCCTCTGCGTGTCCGGTTGGGACGCTTTTGCGCTTCAAAATGCTGCTGTCGTCCTTGAATGGGTTGGATGGGCCAGCCTTGGGGCGCGACAGGTCTTCGGCAGAATAAGGCACCACAGCATGGTCGGGCTCGGCTTGTTCTCTGACAATGAGCGCATCCTGCGGCGCCATATTTGGCGGATACTCGCCAAAGTCCGCCATGATGGATTAATAAACGTCGATGGTTGCTGATGGTGTTGAATGTCGCAATACAGAAACAAGCTTCACCAAAGCGCGACAGGCTGGTCGCGAAAACTATACGATCACGTGACTATGATCACATCACGCATGAGTACCTAAACTTCGCAGGTTTACAGTTCTGGAAATTTTAATACGAGAAAACTATCATGGCTTACAACTCATGATTGCAGTACAAATATCATACATCTCATTCAACGCATAAAAACCTGGCTATTTTATTCGGTCATTAATCAATTATCACACCGGGCAAAACACTGAGGATAACAGATGAAGCCAGCAAAATGCGATGCCTCAGTCTCCAACAGAACATGCCACCCACCACCTTCATGAAGTAATCAAACAGAGCGCCAGCTGGCATGATACCAGGTTATATACGCCAAGCCCGCCTCTTTAAACCCGTCATCAGTCTATACTATCTTCCACTCGTTATGTGCTGCCGTGGCAGGTTCATATCTTCTCGTCGCGTGACTAATCGACTCGGCTCTGGGTGTCAGCCGAGCTCGACTAGCTGGATAAATGTTGCGATCCGTCTTAGTTGACGTGGGGCAACGCCCAACGCCGATCACGACGCATCACGGCTCAGTCGAGAGGGCAGCCGTTTAGGAGGACTCGTCTCGGATAAGAGCAACAATCATGCTGTAGAGGTAGAAGAAGAACATGATCAAGTGAAAACCAAGCTTGAAGAAGGACTCCTGTTTTTGGGTTAGAAATGCGCCTTATATCTGCTTAGGGTGCTATGCCGTACCTTCTTGTGAACGTTGAGCTTGCGGAAGATTTCCGTCGCATCGAGCAGGTGGGTGTTGTCAACGATCCTGGTTCTTGTTAGTCTCATGTCGCTTGTTTGAGATTGCAACAACCATACTTCTTAACGTTCCAGCCGAGGAGAGGCAGGTTGAGAATAAGAGGCACCCAGTAGCCGTTGATGAGGAAGAGGAAGGTCAAGAAACCGTGCACAGCGGCCTCGGGGATGATGTAGGTGTTGAGTCGGTTGCAGAGGTCAATGGGGTTGATGTAGTCACTGTAATTAGCTGCGATTAGCTCTCATTCTGTGAATAGTCTTAAATACGCGCATCCGGGGCGCAAAAGTTTGACACCCATGGGAGCAGGGTAGGAGAGCCGCGGTAACCATACCATTCCAAGTCGCTATACATAATCGTAAAGAAGACCTGCAAGAAGAGGTTGACGGCGTTGATAAGCACCGACAACAGGAACAGCCAAGCTTCTCCGGACATCATGATGGGCTAAAGTGTGCGACGACGGTGAGGGGATCGAGTTGAGATGACGGTTTCGATCGAGGACAGCTGTTTGACAAGCTCTGGTCTGTCACAAGCTGCGAGTCAGGCGAGAGAGAGCGCGGGACAAGGGACGATAAGCCTCGGGGGAGATGATGCGTGCGCGAGTATGTGGCTCAGGATATGAACTGTGCTTTACGGCGAGAGATGAGGGGAACGGAGAAAATAGTATAGTAGAGAAAAAGAAGAAATCTTGGTGGCGGGCAATGGGGATGGGGATGGGGTAGTGGTAGTGGTAGCGGTGGTGAGTTATGGTGGAGGTGGAGAGGGACTGGATGTTCTTGGGTTCCCAGATTAAAACTAGCGGCGATGATGGAAGCGGCTCGACAGCCCAGGCCACAAGGGCACAGGGCACACTTTAGAGCCTAAGCTGGCAGCAAGCCAACACCTTAAAACCCCCTGTAATCCAGCGGGCCTTTCCTTGGTCCCCTGCACTGAAAACGCCCTCGCCGGCGGATGGCGTGGCCGATGAGCGCCTGCATGTGGCTGGGAGTCAGGTCTGGAAGCTGTCAGCGGGACAATTGAAGGGCTCTGGACCACTGCATAAAAAAAACCTAGACTATGATGAAGAGACTGTGCGGATGTGGCCGTGCAGGGTTTCTTCAAAAACTGCCACCGAGAGCCATTTGCGTCACTCCACAGATAAGTCTGCATCCGGGGATAACTGAGCCATGACCATGATGTAACGATGAATGATCTGGCCAGCTTTAACAAGGCTGATCAATACCCACTTCCAGGTTGTTTCTTATGATTCACAGGTTTTGAAATTATGTACTGTAGACTGAGCTTCAATGCTATCAAGTTTCGTTCATGCTTCACTACCTATTCACCGTTACAATGCTTCCCCAAATGCACCACAGCTCGCTCGCTCACCACCCCCAAACTCCTAGAACGATATGATATCTCCAAGCATGTGACTCCATCTTGATTCAAACTTATTTGCAAATCTATGCCTTTGCGTCTCCATTTTCAGCACCGGGCATTGGTAGGGGACCACCAGGAGAATCTTCCTGTCTCGCTGTCAGAATCTCGACACCATCTTCTGTGACGAGAAGAGTGTGCTCTGTGTTTCTCATTAGCCTATATATCATCAATACGCCTTGATATTTTAGCTTACCAAACTGAGCCGTCAGCTTGCCGTCAATAGTGGTGCTTGTCCAGTTGTCCGGCCAAGTAATATCTCGGTACTTGCCCAAGGCAATCATAGGTTCAATAGTAAATGTCATGCCGGGCTTGCACTCGCCAACAGTCTTGTTCTTGGCGTAGTGAGGCACGTTAGGAGGGCAGTGGAAAAGCTTGCCAACTCCATGGCCACAGTATGTTCGGATAACACTGCAGTTGTACTTCTTGGCGTGCTTTTCAATAATGTTGCCGAATTCTCGGATCAGAGTGCCAGGCTTCACAGCCTTGATGGATTCATCCAAACATTGTCGTGCTGTCTCAACTACACGAACAGTATCAGGGTCCGCCTTGGCCTTGTCTCCGATGTAGTATGTCTCGTTCAAATCGGCGTGGTATCCTTCGTGATACAGAGAAACATCAATGTTCAGAATATCACCGTCGACAAGAACACGTTGATCAGGAATACCGTGGCAGATGACTTCGTTAACGGATGTACAGCATGACTTGGGGAAGTTGTTGTAGTTCAAGGGAGATGGGTAAGACTGCTCTATAGTTAGTGATCGCCCGGTGACTCCAGCATTTTATATCGGTTCCGAGATAATGCGCAATACGTACGTTTCGCTCAATACACGCCTTGTGAACAAGCTCGTCGATATAATCCGTTGTAACACCAGGCTTGGCGGCGGCGGCGGCAATGTCGAGGACCTCTCGCGCAAGCTTGCAGCTCTTCCTCATGGCATCTTGACCGGCCTTGTCGAGAATTTCGATCTTGTTACGGTTGGTGAGAGAGCGGCTGTACCTGGGGTTGCCATCTTGCCACCACACAGGGTGAGGGATCGACTGAGGAAGAGTTCGGTGCGGCGAGAGAGGGTAGACGGGTCGCAGGGTGCCAGAGTACGGAAAGTTGGGGAACGGGTTATAGAGACCGGTAGCTGGATCTGGTGAGATTGCTTTCGGGGCTTTAAAGTGGTGGAGGAGATTACTTTGCGACTTGTGCATCGTCTTGTGGATGCCCTGCCATGTTGTTAGTTGGGATTACTGTCGCATCCTGATCAAACCACATACCCAGTTTCTCTTGAAGCAGTCTTGCGAGCAGAAGAAGCTGTCCTTCATTCCGAGCTTCAGGCAAGTCGGGCATTGCAGAGCTCCGGCATCATTCTCGCAGTCGGCGCCCATGCACTTCTTCTTGGTGGGGGGATCGGAAGTCATGGTGGTTGGTAGTGTTGGGTCAATGGAGAGTATTCGATGTGAGTGATGCTTAAAGAAAAGATTGTGATTAGCAAAAAAATGTATGTACAAATACAAGTCACTAGCTGAAGGCTATGCGATCTCGAAATGCCAAATAGTGTTGTCTTGAAGTTGTCTCTCGTGGTGTAACTTTCAGAAGCGCAAAAGATCGACCCGGCCCCATTGATTTACTGCAGTCTGATAAGCCTCGCTCGATAAGGGTAGTCGCTAACAAGTGGGCAGTTACGCTTGGCCGCGGGTTGGAGCTAAAGTGTGCCTGGCCTGACTTTATGCATTTTATGCTAGTGTCAGCCTAACAGACGCCGTTAGTCCGTTGCTGTAAACGGAACCGTTTTTGGAAAGTGGGGGTTGAGACCGTAACGGAGAAATGCTTATGCCCGGAGACCTCCATGACTAAAGTACTTCGTAGCTGGAGGCTGGCTGGAGAGCCTTCCGCTGTCGGCTTGAGAGTAACTTTACATTGCTTTTCATTTTTGTTACTGATTTAGTGACTCACCTCAACTTTTGCTCTCATTAGTAGAACGTCTTTGCTTTTATTCTCAATTAGTTTTTGTTTATTGCGCTGTGTAATTGCCTCGAGTTATATCAGCATTTCAAATAAATCGTTCAGTTACCTACGAAATAGTCCAAACTACAAATCCCGATCACAGCATTGCCATCTCAATTTTACTGGATAATATCTTCTTAAGAGCTAAATTAATATGGGACTCTTTATTCAGACTTGGGCGAGACTCTCCGAGACTGCCATGCCGGGGTGGTCCCCGCTTCCGGCCGGCCGTACGTTATCGGTTTGATGCAAAGCAGCAGCCGGCCCTATCGGGGCGGCGTTTTCCTGGGTTTGATAGATACTTTATTTAGTATGACGACTTCAACCTTGCGAATTCAAGTCCCTTTCGTCCTTGGGAAAACTTCAGGAACAAAATGGAAAAGCCTCAGAAGATTATCGTCGTCGGCGCCGGTCCTGTGGGTTCGCTAGCAGCTCTGTACGCTGCGCAAAGAGGACATGAGGTCGAAGTTTATGAGTTGCGACCTGGTAAGTGACTTTCTTTTCTGTTAACTGGACATATTTCTTGTTGGTACGTTGCACAAGACTCGATCAGGCTTTCGGTTGTGAAATTGCTTCAATTTCCAAACGTCGTTTGGAAGCTTTTCTCATGAAAATTCCTCTTGTTCTAAGAGGCGCATTCACTAACTAATCTAGATCTCCGGGACCCCAGTACTATCCCACTCAACTTTACCAAATCTATCAACCTCGCCATCTCAGAACGTGGAATAAATGCTATGCGCCATGCTGGCCAGCCAGGCCTTCTCGATCATGTCATGTCGACTACTATTCCTATGAGAGGGCGCATGATTCATGGAAGAGGTCCGACCGGAGCTTTGTTTGAACAATCACAGGACTACGATGTCAAGGGACGGGTATGCATAATTGCCTCAACTCTGCGCTCATATGAAACGCGAAGCTGACCAATTTGTGATAGGCGATACACGCCATCGATCGGGCAGGCTTGAACAAGCGATTGCTCGATATCCTGGATGACATGCCAAATGTCAAGTTGTTCTTTAACCACAAACTCACAGGCGCAGACTATCGTGATTGCAAGGCTTGGTTTGAGGTGACAGATGGAAATTCGTCAAATGAGTCTCGGCCCAGAGAGATTGATGTCTCTTTTGACCTCATGATCGGCGCTGACGGTGCTCACTCCGCTGTTCGCTATCATCTTATGAAGTTCACCCGCATGAACTATCAGCAAGAGTACATCGACACCCTGTGGTGCGAGTTTCAGATCAAGCCTGTCAAGACGAACAACACAGCCGACTCCATAGCCAAATTTCGAATATCACCCAATCACTTGCACATTTGGCCCGGCAAGGATTTCATGTTTATTGCTATTCCTAGCGATGTAAGTCTTTGACTCAGTTGATTTATGTATACCTTGCTGACGCTTCTTGCCAGGACGGCTCATTCACATGCACGCTCTTCATGCCGAGCAAAGATTTCTCCGAACTTGAGAATAACCCAGCCAGCGTGCCAGCCTTTTTCGACAGCCACTTCCCAGGCGTAACAGACTTGATAGCAGACGAGGAGCTGATTGAATCTTTCAACACGAATCCTCACCTACCGCTCATCAGTCTCAAGTGTAAGCCGTATCACTACGGCTCTTCTTGCGTTATCGTCGGTGATGCCGCCCACGCCATGGTACCCTTCTATGGGCAGGGTATGAATGCTGGAATGGAAGACGTACGAATCCTCTTTTCGATTCTGGACAAGCACGCTCAGATCAATGAGTCCAATGATCCCGCTAGCGAATCCTCATCTGCATCTGAACCCTCATTTCAACGTTCACTTGCATTGGCAGAGTACTCAGCGATTCGCCCAGCCGATGCTCATGCGATCAACGACCTCGCTCTACAAAACTATGTCGAGATGCGATCATCCGTCTTGTCAAAACGCTATAAGCTGCGAAAGTTCCTCGAGGAGTTTATGAGCGTGCATTTCCCTCGTCTTGGATGGCAGACAAAGTACTCTCGAGTGAGCTTCAGCAACGAGGGTTACAACGACGTCATCAAGAAGAGCGACTCCCAAGGCAAGATATTAGAGCGCAGTTTCTTGGCTTTATTGGCCAGTCCCCTGTTTGTCACGGCGGCGGTATTTGGGTACAAGTATCGACGGTCGCTCACAGTAATCGGCAAGGGACTTCGACAACTGAGCGACTGAGAGTGTACCAAGTCTATATGTACCAGCCAATAGCATATTCTCCTCCATACTTTTTAATTAGAAGCCATGTATCCGAAGATAAACTGTACGATAGAAGAGGCTATATGACACAATTAATTGTAACATACTTTCATTTACCATCCCGAGCTAATGGAATCGCTACTTCTGTATGTTTAGATAGTCAAGAAGAAGAGTTGGTCGTTAGGTCAGCAACAACAAAGCTCTTACTGATCATAGAAAAGGCCCCTTGAACCTAAACCTTTGAGCTTGTACGTCTAGGCACTGAGAGTTTAATTTACCTCCTTCTCAAGTATGTAGGATTAGGTATTGTCGGCTTCACTTACATGCACCAATGCCAGATTATGCACCTACCGGAGTTCGTAGCTTAGTCATCTTACGGCAACTTCTGAAATTTTGGCCTATGTCCCCGGATCGACAACGCTCGACGGAGAATTCATTGAGATATTGCGTCGCTCTGCATCTTCGACAATCGGCGCCGGGAAGTTTTGATTTTGGTCTGGCTGGTGGTTCTCATATTGAAAGAATCCGGTTTCGCTTGCGGACAATCAGAGGTGAGTTCGGGTCTCTCAAACAAGCATCTCCGTGACAGGAGTCGCAGAAGACTTACTAACGAGAATCCTCCATGATCAGATCCAAGAGACCAATTCGAGGAACACGAACGAGCCCATCCTCACTCGATCCGACCACAAGTAGCCCATCATGCCCTCCGTCCAAAATATCGCGAACATGTGTTCACACATCCAAAACGCCTCCAAAGCCCGCCTAGGCATAACATCCGTTAAGAACTGCAAGTACAACCTGCAGCTCGCCCTCGCCCTGCACCGCTCAGGTTTCTTCTCTGCCGTCTACCGATCCGGACCGAGCCCGCCAACTCTCGAGCAAATGGTCTCTGAGGCTCCCGAGCCCGTCACAAACGCAAACGTCGCCAAGCAGCGCCTGTGGCTCGGCCTCAAATACTGGGACGGCAAGCCCGTCCTCGGCAAGGCGAATGCCATCAGCACCCCGAAGCGTCTCATGACGGCGAATATCAGGGAGCTTGCTAGATTGACGAGGGGGTTCCCGACAAAAGTGTCGGGCGGCGTCGTGCCGGGCTTGAACCTGGGAGAGTGTATGTTTGTGTCAACGTCGAAAGGTGTCTTGGAGGCAAGGGAGGCTCTTGCGAGGAAAGCGGGCGGCCTGTTAGTATGCCGGGTATCATGAGCGTGGATATTTAAGGGATTTTGCTTTGGTGGTTGAATAAGCCTAGGAGCTTTCATGATACGATAAATAGGGACGCTTGTATTGTACAACTAGATTAAATGTCCTAATAAGGACGATTTGTGTATCAAAAATCAATCTCAGCATGGGCAACTATGTGTCGCCTTACAAGTATTTTGTTGCTCCGCTATGTTGCTTGCGTATGCGGTTTTATGTATGCGATAAAATCACCATTCGCCTTCGCTTAAACAGGTATCTATACAACAACTCAAAAATACATCTCCTTGTGCCCAATGGCGAAAATCAACAGTCTTGTATCTTCCCCCCAAATCTAATCCTTGGTTTAATTCCCTTTGATAACGCTTTCCATACTTTACTTCTTCTCTTCGTCCAACTGCTCTCCTGCGGTATCCTCCTCTTCAACGGCGTCCTTAGCCTTGGTATCTTCTTTGGTATCATTCTTAGTTGTTGTTTCAGTCTCAATGGGTTGCTTCTCAGCAGTCTCCGTCTTGACAACGGGTTCGGAATCCTCCTCCAATAGAGGAACCACCTCGTCCTTAGCTTCCAATTCTGGCTCTGGCTCATCGACGTGAGTCTCCTGTGTCAACTCTACTACAGCAGGAGGTTGAGCAGAGTCTTCCTCAACCAGAGGGACAATATCGGCATTCTCTGGTTGCTTTTCAGACCCAGTGGCCGACTCCTCGGGCTCGCTAGCGCCAGTGTTTTGAGAAGCATCCTCAACCTCCTCAGTCGCAGCGTTCTTGGGGGCTTCGACAGGCTTTGTCTCGTCCTTAGAGGACTTAGGGGTCGCGGGCTGATCCTCCTCTTTGTGTTCTTCCTGAACTGGCTCCTCGGGAATATCTTGAATCTTGCTTTCTTCCGCCTCCTGTTGAGCGGGCTCTGCAAGTTCTTCAGACACCTCCTCGACAACAGCAACATCTGGTGTGGCCCTCCTCTCCTGCTCAGCGGCATCGGGGGTCTTGGGCTCCTTAGTCGTGCTGGGTGGTGCTTCAGGGGTTTCTGATCTGGCAGGCTCAGAGACCTCCTCCTCGGCAACGGTATCGACAGTAGGAGTTTCTTCGGAGGCAACTGAGCCGGCTGTGGTCTTTGATTCAGCTGGCTTTCTGGTAGGCTTTTTGGCGCTTCCTGGGGCCTTGCTGCTGTTCTCAGTTCCCGAAGACGAGGGTCGCTTAGCAGTCTTCCTTGGCGGGGTAGTGGGTGCCTTCTCGGTGGTCTTCGACGATGAAGCCGCCGTGGGTCGCATCATACGAGCCAAGAAGCCTTCATCGACTGGAGCGTCCTTCTTAGAGTGCGATTGATCCGTGGCCTTTTTGGGAGGAGGGCCCAAGCTTGGTCGTGAGCGGCCGATGTTGGAAGGTTGGCGCTTGACTGTTTTGCCGGCCGTAGCGCCGGTTCCTGTCGCGCTGGCTCTGCTAGAAGAACGAGCAGGGACACTGAGGTTCTGCGAGCTGGCTGAAGGTTGAGCAGAACGGCCCGTCCTAGCACCAGAAGATGCAGTTGGGGCCGTAAGAGAGGAGGGAAGGTGCACAGGCTTCGTGGGAGATTTGGGCTTTGGTTTCACGAAGCCGGCATCGCTAGTTGTTGGCTTCAATGGCTGCGGCTTCTTGCTGGTGCTGGCAGCAGTGGGTCGGGTGGCTGTAGTGGTAGTTCGAGACGCCGGTCTCGTTTCCTTCTTCACAGGCGCAGGAGCCTTGGCAGTTGGCTTGGGGTCAGGCTTGTGTGTGGTGCTTGTAGAAGGCTTGGTAGCAGGAGTTGACTTTGCTGCAGGTTTGGTGGTAGAAGGTTTTGTCGTGGCGGCCGGTCGAGTCGTGGTCGTGGTCGTAGTCGTCTTCTTGGGAGCAGGGGCCTTTGCAGGCGTTGCGGAAGCTGGCTCCTTGGTGGTTTGGGCCTTGGGTTTGCCATTGACAGCTGGAGGAGCTGGTGTGGACTTTGGTTCTTTCGGTGTAGAAGCTATAATTGGTTCCGCGGGCAACAATGCAGGCGATGACTCCTCCTCGTCAATCTTCTTGTCTGGGTTGACACTGGGCTCATCGGTGACGGCACCAATCTCCTCCTGAAGCACCTTGGAGGACTCAATGGTTTGATGAGGCGATTCAGGAATGGCCTCTTGGAAGAGAGATTTGTTTCCTCGTGTTACATCCTCGAGAGATGCGGAGGGCTTGTCGGGGACGGTCGAAACGGATTCTGCATCAGTCTCCATGCTTAATCGACGACGGGAAGCGCTGGATTCGTGGCTAGGGTCTCTTCGAAGACCTATTCTTCCGTCCTTTTCAATGGCAACAAAGTTGGTTCTCACTTTAGAAAGAGGTCGAGGTGATTCAGTTCCGTTTGTGCCTGTGGAGAAAACAGGTTTTGATCAGCAAGGGAGTTGTTGGTTGAAGGGGGAGAAGGACACGGTATGGATGACGTTGAACTAGCGTGGATAATTCCAGGGACGGGAGGTAGAACGGCAAGAGCATGCAAGTACAATAGAACAAGCTTTCAATGGCTTTCCAACTCCAACAGCCTCTGATGTTTGCTCCCCCAGCCAGAAAAATGCACACTCATGCTTGATATCGCGAGAGTATCGGTCGTACCTTGAACAGGAGTAGATGCGCCGGATGATCGGCCTCTGTCGGGCGGGCTCGTGTCGCCTTTGTTCTCGAACATGGCGCGGAGGTTCTTAACCTGACTCATGATTGCTGAGGACTCTCGAGACGAGACAGGCTGAGAAAGATGCAGGTTCGGTCGGGAGACCTCGAGGTCTTTGAGGGGACGTGTAGTTCAGCAGATTTGAAGTCGGATGTGTGATGTGATAGGGATAAGGGTAAGGATGGGACGAAATGTTGTGCTGTCTGGCTGGTTATGAGCGACGTCGTACAAGGAGACAAGGTACATGGCTCTACTCCCTGAGGTACATCAGACACTCAGACAGACTCAGGGCGGCCACCCAGGCACAGACAGGCACAAGGCACAGGCCGTTAGTGGACTGAGGGGCGAGCCGTCAGACAGGGGTACTTACTGGAGCTGGGCAAGCGAGGTACCACAGCAAGCGTTTCAGCACTCTTGGGATACTTGCAAGTGGATGTATCCTACGGGGGCTCAGGGACTGGCACCCGCTGAGAGCTGGTTCTGTTGCGCTGGGCTGTTGCAGAATAAAAGGGGTCAAGATCGCAGGATGGGACGTGTTGGGCATGTCTTTAGGTCATGATAGGTACACCAATGGCAACCTGAAGGTGAGGGTAACCAGGCAACTTGAGAAACTGGGCAACCAGCTAGCTCATTCCGCGGCTTTCACTCAGCAACTAACTGACGTTAGGCAATATATCGCGTCTTCCTCTTCAGCTAATTACAATGTCTAAATGTGACCAAGGCAAGGTTGTTGCTCGGTGACATTGAACTTTGTGCCCGCGTATCCGCATAATAGACTGGATGGAGCCAGGTATGCGACGGACTCACGGGTTCAGACAGGGATCCAGTCGAAATGAGATACTGGATGGATCTCTTTCACTTCAGGCTTAGCCGGTGACAGGCAAATTGCTATCATGACCAACTTGAAATTCCCACCGATCATGGCTTGCGGTGGCGGCCCAGCAACTGTCAAGCCAACAAACCAAGTGTCCTCACCCGTTACAGCTGTTTGTCCGACAACTCTGAAACAAAAGGGAGCTACTGCAGTAGCTTAGTAGCTGTTTGAGAGAAGGGCTACCGAGCATGGAGCATTTGCATATGCTTACTATAATATCCTCATAGCTCTCCAAGTCGGGTATGTGATGTGAAAAACAGCAGGCAGAGTTAGGCATACGATGTAATCTACCGAACAGGTCGAAATGACACAAGATCAACTCGACATGGGACGGTCCGGTCGTAAACTAGCAGTACAAACTATCGCCTCGTTCATCTATTTACCCCTTTTCCCATCCGTCCATCCACTCCATCCCCAATATCTCGGCTCTCGAGTTTTGTTCTTCCGGCGGGCCCGCAGCTATTATTGTCCGGGTATCCTTCTTTGCAAACATCTAGAAGCTCTGCTACTCTGGCATTGACTGGGTTCTGGTAACAAGCTCCGATATTGACCTTGTTGACTGGGTGCAGCGTCGCATGAGCTTGTGTGGAGACGAACATCTGTGTCTCATTTGCTCTCCCCCACATCCACTAATACCTAATTGATCGTCTCGTCTTCGGGTCAAACTCTCGTCTAAGATTGAGTGGCATCAGCGACCATTATTAACAATGACAATCAGGAAGGTGACGCTTGTCCTTAGATCATCTTTGCACTCAAGTCGTAAGAGAAGTGGTTCGTACATGTTGTACTTTGTAAGTTGTACCTACTTAGTTACTGACCGAGATTCGGCGGCTTCAAGTTCCTATAGCTCAACTCTCCAGGTTGAACTACACCAACAGCAAGACTACGAATATGCATAAAGATATGATCTTTACACCAAGTTAATTACAAAGATGCATGTTTTCACAAGATCAAACCCAATAAAACTCAATTTATCATTATAGTGAAACGTTGCTGTAACCTAGTCCTCTCTCGGCGCCATTCGCACCAGACCACTTTTTACCCGATACTCTACCAAAAGTCTGAATTTCTTAGCCGCCTCCGGTCCTCGGACAGCAGAACTTGAACTTCTTCCCAACTCCAATTGCGCCCACCATGTCCTACCGCACCCTTAGAATCGGTACAATGCTATCCTACTGACTCGAGACAACCCAAAACTAATATTGTTAATACCAGGTCTCATCCCCGGTGACGGCATCGGCAAGGAGGTCATCCCCGCCGGCCGCCGCATCCTTGAAGCCCTCCCCGCCTCTCTCGGCCTCAAGTTCGACTTTGTCGACCTCAAGGCCGGCTTCGAGACCTTTGAGCAGACCGGTGCTGCCCTCCCCGACAAGACTGTCGAGGTCCTCAAGAACGAGTGCGATGGCGCCCTCTTCGGAGCCGTGAGCTCCCCCACTCAGGCCGTCAAGGGCTACTCCTCGCCCATTGTCGCTCTGCGCAAGAAGCTCGACCTCTACGCCAATGTCCGCCCCGTCAAGACCGTCATGACAGCTCCCAAGCCCATCGACATGGTCATTGTGCGCGAGAACACCGAGGATCTGTACGTCAAGCAGGAGCAGACCCACGACACTCCCGAGGGCAAGGTTGCCGAGGCCATCAAGCGCATCTCAGAGAAGGCCTCTTTCCGCATTGCTGCCATGGCTGGTGAGATTGCTCTGCGTCGCCAGAAGATCCGCGATGCTGGCACTTCCAGCATCCACAAGTCTCCCCTCGTCACCATCACCCACAAGTCCAACGTCCTGTCCCAGACCGACGGTCTCTTCCGCGCCACCTCCAAGAAGGCCCTCGCCGACCCCAAGTTCTCCTCTGTCGCCGTCGAGGAGCAGATCGTCGACTCCATGGTTTACAAGCTCTTCCGCCAGCCCGAGGACTACGACGTCATTGTCGCCCCCAACCTGTACGGTGACATTCTCTCTGACGGTGCTGCCGCCCTTGTCGGCAGCTTGGGTCTTGTTCCTAGTGCCAACGTCGGTGAGGGCTTCGCTATCGGTGAGCCTTGCCACGGCAGCGCTCCTGATATCCAGGGCCAGAACATTGCCAACCCTATTGCTACTCTCCGATCCACCGCTCTGATGCTCGAGTTCCTCAACGAGGAGGAGGCTGCTGCCAAGATCTACGCTGCTGTTGATGGTAACCTCGAGGATGGCAAGCTCCTGAGCCCTGACCTGGGTGGCAAGGCCACCACTGAGGAGGTTGTTGCCGACATTCTCCGACGTCTGTAAAAATATCTCAAAAGTTGGTAGCTAGTTCAAATATCTCATGCAGTGCTATCATGTATTAGTATAGGTAGTATTTGGATAAAGCTTGAAGATTCGTATCAATAAACAATTAAAAGATCGTCTAGAGAGGATTGAATATTCTATACAGGTTGTCTACCCATCTTTTCTAACCACCTTTCTATGGCGGTGAGATCCCTATCCAATCTCTATTCTTCGTTTAAATGCGTCGTAGACATCTTCTATACCCCATTTGGGGGAGCTGTCTCTCCGTATGGCATATATTACAAGATCATACACCCATTCATTTGTATTGTACACATGGCACAGCATCTACTGTACCGTAGCCGCGTCATCCCTGATGTACACGACTATGATAAATCCTCAGCTCGAGTGATGAGCTTACTTGGTTCGCTTAGCCTCAAGCTCAGCCTGGTACTTGGCAACCAACTCCTTCCTATAAAATAATTAGCAATCATCACCTAACAAAGCGGTATGGATACATACTGAAGATGAGGGGGAGCAGGGGCGTAGTGGCTGAACTCCATGCTGAACTCGCCCTTGCCCTGGGTAGCGGCACGAAGCTGGGAGCTGAAGCCAAACATGGCGTTCAAACTACAGTCGCAGATGAGTGTGAAGTCCTCGCTACCAATGTCGGTGTCGTGGATGGTAGCGTTACGCTTGTTCATAAGCATGAGGATGTTGCCCTGGAACTCGTTGGGAGCAGTGATAGTTGTCTTCATGAGGGGCTCAAGAACTTGGCCACCAGCATCACTGAAGGCCTTCTTGAAAGCCATCTGGGTAGCCAAGTTGAAGGCATAATCGGAAGAATCAGTAACGTGGGTAGCACCGTCGTTGACAATCATCTTGGCACCAATAACCTTGTGGCCCAGAAGAGGTCCCTTCTCACAAACAGCTTCGAAACCCTTGGCACAAGCAGAGAGGAACTTGTCAGGAATGTGACCTCCGACAACCTGGCTCTCGTAGTGGTTCTCATCGGGCTTATCGTTAGGCTCAATCCATCCAGCGACACGGGCAAAGTCACCAGGACCACCGCTCTGTCGCTTCAGTAGGTAGTCGTAGTCGGCTCGTCGGGCAATGGTCTCTCGGTAGGCAACACGAGGCTGGCCAGTGACACACTCGGTCTTGTACTCACGTCGGAGACGCTCGACGTAGACCTCGAGATGCAGTTCACCCATACCAGAAATGATGGTCTCTTCACTCTCAGGGTCGACATGGACACGGAAAGTAGGATCCTCACGCTGGAATCGGTTCATGGCCTTACTGAAGTTGTCGGCATCGCCAGTTCGCTTGGGCTTGATCGAGAGCGACATGACAGCATCGGGAACGAACATGGAAGACATGGTGTAGGGGAGACCGCCGTCAGTAAAGGTATCACCAGAGGCACAGTCAACACCGAAGACGGCGCAGATCTCACCAGCACCGACCTCGGAGACATCTTCCATCTCGTTGGAGTGCATGCGGACAATGCGGGGAATTCGGACCTTCTTGTCAGTTCGGGAGTTGAACAGATAAGAACCCTTGGTAAGCTTGCCCTGGTAGACTCGGATGTAGGTGAGCTGGCCATAGTTGTTCTCTTCAAGCTTGAAGGCAAGGCCGACAAAAGGGAGAGAGTCGTAGGGAACCAGCTTGACAGTCTTCTCACCCTTGGACTTGTCCAGACCAGTGTTCTCGATCTCAGATGGGTTGGGCAGGTAGTCGCAGACGGCGTCGAGCATGGGCTGGACACCCTTGTCAGCGAGGGCAGAACCCATCATGACAGGAGTGAAAGTTCGGGCGATTGTGGCACGGCGGATAGCAGCTTTGATCTGGGCGTTGGAAGGTTCCTGCTCTTCGAGGTAGAGTTCGGCAATTTCATCATCGACATCGGCGAGCTTCTCGACTAGAGCCTGGCGCTTCTCCTTGGCAAATTCCTGGAGAGGACCGGGAATCTGGTCAGAGACGCGAACCTTGGTACCACGAGGACCCTCAAAGTACATGGACTGCATGTTGATCAAATCGACAACGCCGAGGAACTCGTCCTCAGCACCAATAGGAATCTGAATAGCGGCAGCGGGAATCTTGAGCTTGGTGTTGATCTGTTCGACAGCCTTCCAGGGGTTGGCACCCATTCGGTCCATCTTGTTGACGAAGGAGAGTCGGGGAACATTGTAACGCTTCATTTGTCGGTCGACGGTGATGGTCTGAGACTGGACGCCAGAAACAGCGCACAGAATCATGACAGCGCCGTCGAGGACTCGCAGAGCTCGCTCGACTTCGATGGTGAAATCAATGTGACCAGGTGTATCAATCAGGTTGAAGTGGTAGGTTTCCTCTTTGCCGTTTTCCGTTTTCTTCCAATCAGCAAACGTAGCCGCAGACTGGATAGTGATGCCTTTTTCCCTTTCGAGTTCCATAGAGTCCATCTTGGCGCCGACAGAATCCTTGCCTCGAACCTCGTGGATCGAATTAATTCGGCCGGTGTAGAACAGGACTCGTTCACTGACGGTTGTCTTTCCACTGTCGATATGCGCCTGCAGAGTACCATGTTAGCAGGAGGGGAGACGTGGCGACAGTGTCATGATCATACAGCAATACCAATGTTGCGCACTCGAGACAGGCGCTTGGCCTCCTCAGTAGACATGTTGGCGGCAACATACTCGGGCGTCAAGCTAGCAGCGTCCTCTTGAGCCTTCTTGAGACTGGTTCACAGTATCAGTAAGATGTTTAGCGGGCGGAAAGGGTCATTGGAGTCTCACGCCTCTTGCGCAGCGCTGTAGGTAGATTTGGTCTGGCTGAAGGCTCGTCGGCTCTCCCAAGCGGGGACAGCACCAGATGCAGCAAACGAATGGCTACCACAGCTTGACTGCTGTGTGCCGAGTAGCAGACGGCAATTGAGCCATCTGGCAGCCCTTGTTGCCCTCATTTTGCAATCTTGGACTTCAGCGAAGAAGTTGAGGAAAGGGTTGCCAATCAATGATCGGCGACCCATTGGGAAACTTTTTTTCTCGGGATTAGCAGGAGGCGTCTGTCAGCACGTGCATGCGCTTCTCTGATTCGTTCAGCGCTTAATTCCCGCCAGCCCAACGGTTCTCTGGGCCCTGAAACTCTATAACGTACCTAGATTGAGACGCCCATAATATCCAATTTCAAGACAACTTGAAGGAAACCCAAGTGCAGCATTTGCCATTAATAAAACTTGTTTTTAATACTAGTTCCCTTATGCCTATCTCTCCCAGTCTCATTGGTATCATTTGTATAATTTCATAGTCCATTACGCCCTTTTCTAGGTATCCCTCATAACCAACGGCTCTGTCCAGCCGTGAAACGCCAAAATCAGCCCATGTCATCAAAACTTTATTGACGCCAGTCCCATGAACCTTTAGCCTCTCGACCAACTCCATAGGGTGCAGCCGAGACTCCAAAGACGTTATCATGAGAGGCTGTTCGAGAACACGCCTCCACCAAGGAGCATAAAGCTCGCTGTGGCCATGATCAGCACCAAAGGGGTACCAGGAGGTGTTGGCAGAGATGATGCGTTGTCCTCGTCATCGCCTTCATCTGAGTCTGAGTCTGAGTCAGAATTAGAATCAGGATCCCTCTGCTGGAACCCATCAGCAGCAGTGAAGTCATGGCCGGTGGCTGTCGGCGCTTCAGTTGCTTGGTGCTGGTTGCGTGCTGCCGTCGCGGATGGGACGGTAGCTCCATGGCTTTTGAATGCTACTCGGTTGCTCTCGGTAGAGTTGAAGTCGGTGGCAGCAAGTCCAACTTCGTTATTGACCAGATCGTAGACAACATAAGCGGATCGGAGAAAGCTGTTACCCAGGAGATTGACGGAGCTTGTCTCGTTTTGTATGCCAAATGTACAAATGGTCTCGCCCTCGTATACGCCTGATTCAAACACAGGCATGTTGGCCGTATTGCTGGTCATAGTAAAAACCAGCTCATCCATGGCTACGCTGATGCGAGGTCCGTCGGGGCCAGCAAATCCAAACGTAAAGTTGCCGGGATGCTTGCCGTATGAACAAGGTAGCACGGCAGCGTGAAAGTTAGATGACCAGATAGCGCCGACCTCTTCCCATATCTGGTGAGCCAAGTCCTGAGGAAGATAGCTCAATGTAGTTCCAGCATCGAGCACCACATTGATAGGAAAACATTCCGAGGTGAGAATATCGCGACCGCTGGGGCTAGTGGCGACGAGCGAAGTCAGGGCCACAACAAAATGATAGTAGTGACCGTCCAATTTCTGAATATCGATTCGCTGCATTTCGCCAAGGTACTTTTCTGTGTCTACGCCTCCGAATAGGAGGCTACCAGATTTGGCGTCCAGGTCGTTGAGCCACACGCTGTAAGCGATTGTGTTGATATAGCCTTCTTGATACATTGCGACAGGAAGGTTTGGGTAGATGACATCCGAGGTGCCACCCGAGGCCTCATTTTTGGCATAGCCCACACCAATCAGCCCGTAAGAGATGTTAGTCTTAATACCCAAGCCCATGGTTAGGTTGTTGATGATGGCACCGTCCAGTTCAAAGTGGTCCTCGAAATAGTCGCCCCTTACATAATGATCATCTACAAAAGTGATGCTGAACATGCCGGGTGCAACATGGTTGAATGACTTAGACTTTTCAGGGTCGACTATCATGAATTATCAGTAACGTGAATAACAGTATTTCATCAGGCCGTGAGGTCTTACAGCTTCCAAAAGGGCACCCGCGCTTGTCGTCTTCGCAAATGTCTGCACAAGCCCAGGGAACCCAGACATCGCTACTCCCGGTATCAAGTTGCAAGGTGATGTTTTGGGGTGGGTTGCCGACTGTAACTTCGGTAAAGTAACCACCCTCAGATCTGTCGTTGCTAATGATTTCCTCATACGTTGTTTTGGCACGGCGTGCAAGACGTGGGCGTGCATGGCGACCTTCGATATTCCAATGGACGGTCTGGCTTTGCACAAAACTCCATGTTGAAGCCAGTAGAAGACCCAGGAGATGCGACTTCATGGCAGCCGCGGGAAGCAAGGTCTCAAGGGTCGAAGAAATATGAGTTTAGGAATGGCGTCGAATGGGTAACGCCACCCTCCTCCATAGGGTGAATAGGCGCGGAGCCAATCAGCTGATGTATAAAGAAAGATGTAATTGCAATAAAGTCTTTATAGTTTTCTAAAAGGATAGAGTTGTTGGAAAAAAGTGAATTGCAGTTGTTAGGTTGTGTATGTAGACAAGTGCTTAGCAATTAGTCGCACTAGGACACGGCGGGATGTCTCCAGAAACAACACCAACTAAAGAAACACAGGGTAAAAGACCCAAAGATAGGACGGCTGCGGTGGAGCATGGGAATGCTATAATGAGGGGATTTCTGGGCAATAAGAAAAGAACAGGGATGAGGAACACAACAAGAGACGAATCAGTATCAACAATGAGCGTGAGAAGTATTGATTGACAGGAGATGGGATGGGCCAAGTGGGAGGAACGGCACGGGGGCCACGCAAGCAACCTCTCTCTGCTTGGTAAACGAGCGACGGGAGACACGACAAGACCTGGAGACTGGGAGTCGGGACTTTCCTAGCTAGGTAAGTACTTGCATATTTCCTTCTTGGGTCGCTAAATTAAGCGCCAAGATGTCTTGTTGACCCCTGTAATTGAAGGCGCTAGACTGAGCGCTGAGCAGTCGTATCGCCCTTTCTTTACCCAAGCCCAGGCGAGATATAAATACTGAGACAGAATGACGTGAGCATCCCAGCCTCACCTGTCTCGCGTTTTCTGTCTACCAAGGCGGATACCGGTAGCCAAAGGCTGACGAAGCCCGGTGTTAATTGTTCTTTCGACCAGAAGCTAACGGCTTTATCAGATCCAAATTCTGCTTCGTCTCGCAATCGGATCTAGTTCTTCTATCTGGAGAGATGGATGGACATGGACCCTTTTGTCATAGTCATCATACTCGTGGTCGCACCAGGTTTAATAAAGGGAGAATACGAGCTTCGTTAATACAGCCTTCACATGAGACCGCCAAGAAGTGATCAACAGCGCCTTCAAAATGTTGCAGTAACAGATTATACAGTACATACAGTACATCGTACCTGACAGATGAATTAAGTTTCCAAGCATAAACTGGCCATAACCAGAAGTCAAAATGGTGGAATTGACGCCACTGACCCTGGTCTCTGTCAGCACTTGCTCAGCACTTGCATCGATCCACTTTCCGGCCTATATTAGCTGACGACGCCTCGGCCAAGAATTATTTCCCGGGACTCCGCGACATCTAACTATCCTCTCGTGTTGACAGGAAGGCCAAAAATGGATTCGGCAGTACAATTCCTTTTTCGACCTGACAGTTTGCCTACAACAGATTGGCCTCGATATACGCGCCCAATCTCTTCAATCCCTCAATCAACACATCTGTCTCGCATACATAGCCCATTCGCACGTAACCTTTAAAATCTTCATCGCCCCCAAAGCACTTCGAGCCTGCCACAAACAAGACATTGTTCTTGCTCAACAGGTCCAAGCAAAAGTCGACATCATCTATGGGCTGACCATTCCTCCTGAACCGGATAAAGGCAGTTGTACCAGCCGTAGGCTCGACCCAAGAGCACACCGACTCGTAGCGCTTGATAAACTCTTTAAGCAGTTTCGCATTGGTTCTCGCCAAAGCTATGTTGCGCTCAACTAAAGAGGGCCGGACTGCTGGGGATAAGGCGTAACTGGCGATTCGATCGTCCACTTGAGAAACACTGATAGTGGTATAGTCCCGGGCTGAGAGGATGGTTGACATGATGGACTTGTCCTTGCTGGCAATCCACCCAACTCGAATGCCAGCTAAAGCATAGCCCTTGGACATTGAGCCTGTAACGATCGTCTTCCCGTACCCTAATGTTGTAACTGGCTGTGGTACTTCGCTTTCACCACTGGCGCCGCCATGGAAAAGCGGGCGATAGACCTCATCTGAGAAGAGGATAATCCCTTTCTCACCTGCAACTCGGGCAATGCGCTTCAGGGTAGTATTAGGAATGGGTGCACCAGTGGGATTATTAGGGTTATTGATGATGATCATCTAACATCTGTTGTAAGCGTCTGGTTTCCGAAAAACTGCCATTATTCTCACCTTGGTGTTCTCCTGTATCAAGGTAACCAGCTCATCGACATCAGGTATAAAATTCTCTTCTTCTCGCAACTTCCACAGCGTAACTTCAGCATCAATGCTACGAGGAACATCATATAACTGCTGGTATGTCGGATAGACGCACACGACATGATCACCAGGTCCCAGTAGACTATATAGGGCCAAGAAGTTGGCACCAATCGCACCCTGAGTGACAACGACATCTTCAGTGGCAAGTTGCGTGTCTTCAGTGCTGCATTGGGCAGCAATTCGCTCTCTGAGTGTACGAGACCCGGGGATGGGACCATAGGTGAGCTTGAGGCTCGTCTCAATAGGACCTGGAGCTTCTGGGTCTTTGCACATACCAACCAGGTCGTCGATGGATACCGATGCAGCGCACGTCTCGGCGATGTTGAGAACCTCAGGCGTCGTCTCATACTCGTCCATCCATTGTTCAACGGCAAAGGGTGCGATGCGGACCATTTTGTAGAGTAGAATTATAACTTGTTATTCGTGCGGTTTTCACTGTTCAATGGTCTGGAGCTGGAGCTGAAGCTGTAAGTCGCTTTTAAAGTCTTGAAGAGTGGATCTACCTTACCACGCCCTTGGACGCCCTTGGGTTTGTCAACTAATGATGACCTCAACCAACCAATTCGTACTGAGCCAATGATAGATCACTTGCTAGGTGAGGTCAAGACGAACTTGTCTTCAGTGCTGCACATGCATATCTAGTTGACAGCCAGAACTTCAATTGACCTCTCAGGACCTGTTTTGGTAGGTAGCTAGAGCAGCTGTTCATCGGTTACTTCCCCACAAAGCTTGATTGGTTTAGTTAGATCGATAGACAGGGGTATGTGATCTGGGGATCGAACTAACCAGTACTCGCCCACCTTTCACCGTCAACTGCCAATATCGACATACTCAATCTGAATATCTCGATAATCTAGAGTAGGCATAGGGGTGCGTTTCTAGTCCTCGGCCTGTTCGATTAGATATTCGAACTAAGTCTACCGACCAGTTCCCTTGGATGCCTACTTTCAAGAGGGGCGATCGTCTTCTCTCACAATCATGGATATTGATAAAGTAGCAGCCTAACTAAAAGCAATTTCATACTTGAATATAGCTTCAAGTTTTCTGATGTACCAATCCTCAAAGACCAAAAGGTAAACACTTGCTCATCATGTGAAGTAGTATAGGGTAACTCCGTATTGTTGGACAGGGTCACTGAATTCTAATTTGCCCCGATTGGTTATTGCCTGAGGAATACAGGGCAGTATGACGATAATATAGCCCGTGTGTCATTCATGGGCTAGTGGTTGATGAATCATGAGTTGTCATCAGTCTTATGGATATGAGAAAAATAAGATATAAACTGTTATCTAAGGATTTACGTGTCCCAGCATCCATCCGGATGACGTCAGAACCTTATCTGAAACAGCTCCGCGTGGTCGCGTCAAATGCACTCATGATACAGAGGCTGAGAGGCAGATGGATTTTGCTACAGCTGCATAAGACGAACCTCATCATTAGAAACTTTCGACGTGGGCGGGCTTCTAACTGTCATTGGACGATACTGCCCTAAAAGGTCATGATCGCTGATGCAGGTTCTCAACACTCGTGAAAGGTGGACAAACCATCGAGTCATGGGATCCATAATTAGTGGCTGTGCCAGCCATTCACCAATCAAGGGGAGGCTGGTTGGTAGGAGCACAGCTTCCGCATCTGCCCCCGGTGCCTAAATGGAACGCGGGGCGCCACTCCTCGGGCAAACAGCTTATCCCGGTCGCGCTCATAGCCGCTCGCTAAGACCAATGTCAACGACAGACCGACCCCCAACACCTGCTATCAACATTGTTCTGTCAACAAACTGCATCGTATCATACCGCTGCAGTTATGGCTCCTTCTACATTAAGGAGTCTCCTCCTGGGAGCTGTAGCTCTCTGGCCCGGGCTTGCCATGGGCTCCCGTAACTCGAGCTATACACAGGCCGATCAGCTACGGGCACAGTTAGCTCTCATGGGTGATCGTCCTGATGGATGTCCTCCTTGGTGCGTCAATGGAGACCCCCGTGCCTCATAGACCGACATTGCTGATATTGACTTGTCCACAGCTTCAACTGTCTCCTGCCAGCACACACATGCGCCCAATACGCCGGCTGTAACGAATTCAACGGAAAATGCGACTGTCCTGAGGGATTTGGTGGCGATGACTGTCTCGAACCATGTACGGCTTCCGCCCACTATCATTATAGACCGACGAACAACTTAACTGACTGTCTTGTTAGTATGTGGCTCACTCGCCAGAGGACGAGATCGCCCAATGCGCTCTGGTTCATCCTGCCAATGCGACGAGGGCTGGGAAGGCGTCAATTGCAACGTTTGTACCGACAACAAAGCCTGTAACGCACTGATGGAAACCGGCGAAGGCGGCGTATGTTACCAGAACGGCGAAGTCGTTAACCACAACTACCAAATGTGCGATGTCACAAACGAGAAGATTACAACTTTGCTCGGCAAGCAGCGCCCTGAGGTGACATTTACCTGCAAACAGGATGATAAGACTTGCGACTTTCAATGTATGTTGAGCCCGCAACTTCATTACACACTCTGCTAACTCGGTTTCATAGTTTGGGTCGATGCTATTGAGTCGTTCTATTGCCATCTTTCCGAATGCGATTCGAGCGCCGACTGGGAAGAGTCCAAGAATACCACGTCCTACAAGTGCAATAAGATCAGCTGCAGCTGTATCCCTGATCGAATGCTCTGCGGAAAGGATGGCTCCATTGATCTGACGGACTTCCTTGATCAGTCTATTCAAGGCCCAGGACGTTTCGAATGCACCCAGAAACACGGTGGTACTCATGACTGCGCTTTCAAAGAACCCGAGATGGACGCTCTGATTCTTGCGTTAATTGGCGATTCCAGCATCTTCCTCAATTGTCGAGCTGGCGAATGTCTCTACGAGACGGAGGTACCTGGATACAAGCGACCTGTGAAGAAGATCAACACGCCTCTTATCGCCGGTGTGATTGCAGGCTGCTCGCTGTTTCTGGTCGCTGTCGTTATCTTGACATGGTATCTCTCTAGGCGCAAGTTGAATTATGGAGCGATTCGCCTAGAGGACTCTGACGACGAAAGCACCAAGTTGATGACTGATCATAAGCCTGCATCTCTCTATTTCGACGACGTCGCATACACCCTTAACGGCAAGCAAATTCTTACCGGAATTCGGGGCATTTGCAAACCAGGGGAAGTCACTGCAATTATGGGTGCTTCCGGAGCCGGCAAGACGACGTTTCTCGATATCCTGGCTCGCAAGAATAAGCGCGGACAAGTTCACGGTAACTTCTACGTCAACGGCGAGAAGGTCAACGACAACGATTACAAAAATGTTGTTGGATTTGTGGACCAGGAGGATACTATGCTTGCCACCCTTACCGTTCACGAGACAATTCTCAACAGTGCCTTGCTCAGACTTCCTCGCGATATGGGTCGTGCTGCTAAGGAGCAGCGTGTAGTGGAGGTTGAGAAGGAGCTCGGCATCTACCACATCCGCGATTCCTTGATCGGTTCCGAAGAGGGCAAGGGGCGCGGCATCTCAGGTGGTGAGAAGCGACGCGTTGGAATTGCCTGCGAACTGGTCACCAGCCCTTCGATCCTATTCCTTGACGAACCTACCAGTGGCCTCGATGCATACAACGCATACAACGTTATCGAGTGTCTTGTAACATTGGCCAAGAACTACAAGCGAACCGTCATCTTCACAATCCACCAACCTCGATCTAACATTGTGGCTCTCTTCGACAGATTGGTCTTGTTGGCGCAGGGACGAACCGTCTACTCTGGCCCTTTCAACCAGTGCCAGGCCTATTTTGATGAAATTGGCTACGAATGTCCTCCAGGGTTTAACATTGCAGATTATCTCGTCGACCTTACTATGCACGCAGGTAGCACCCAGTCTATTGATGACGGTACCGTTGGCCTCGACTCTAACAGTGTCGGCCCCAGCAGCACCCGTGCAATCAAGTCTGTTGCAAGCATCTCTGGTACCACTTCGGGAGATGATGATGCCAGCTCGAGCCGACCGCAGAATCGTCGCAGAGACTCAGTCAAGGTTCGTCAGGACCGGGAGCTCTTTACGCGCAGAAAGACAGTCGACACGGCGGCCTCGTCAGATGCTGGAGGTGAAGACAACGGTGCCTACCGACTTCAGCAAAATCCTGTTGATTCTACCGCCGCCACTCTCCTTGAAGATCCTCATGACCTGCCTCCGGCGGCTGCCACTGGAACTGATCTCGACATCATGACACGGTCCTTTATCCATTCACAGATCGCCCGCTCAACTCACGATGAGATCCAGCAAGCGATACAAACCGCAGAAAACGTTAATGGCCCCAATTCGAATGGCTACACTGCTGAGGGACCAAACGTCTACGTCAGCGCTGTTGGAAAGGGATATGCTCGTGTCGGCTACCTACGACAGTTCATCATTCTGTCCCAAAGAACATGGAAGAATCTGTACCGCAACCCGATGCTGATGCTCACCCACTTTGCCATTGCCATAGTACTCGCTGTTTTCTCGGGCTACCTCTTCTATGGTCTTACCGACGACATTCCAGGCTTCCAGAATCGACTTGGTCTCTTCTTCTTCCTGCTCGCGCTTTTCGGTTTCAGCACTCTCACAAGTCTCAACGTCTTCGCCACCGAACGTCTTCTGTTCGTTCGTGAGCGCGCCAACGGTTACTATGCACCTGCCACTTACTTCGCGGCCAAGGTACTCTTCGACATTATCCCTCTTAGAATTGTCCCCCCGATTCTCATGGGCTCCATCATCTACCCCATGACTGGACTGGTACCTGATTCAACACATTTCTTCAACTTCATCTTGGTCCTTGTGTTGTTTAACTTGGCCGCTGCTGCCGTATGCCTGTTCATTGGAATTGTGTGCAAGGATGCTGGCGTCGCCAACCTTATCGGTAGTTTGGTCATGCTATTTAGTCTCCTATTTGCTGGTTTCCTCCTTAACCACGATGCCACTCCAAAGGGCGCGCTTTGGCTCCAAACGCTGTCAATCTTCCATTATGGTTTCGAGTCGCTTATCGTTAATGAGGTGCTTCAACTCACCCTTGTCGATAGCAAGTACGGTCTTGATATCACCGTTCCTGGCGCGGCCATCCTAAGCTCTTTCGGCTTCAACAACAACGCCATGTGGCCCGATATCAGGAACTTGGGTATCTTTGCCGCGGTTTTCATCGTCTTGTCATATGCCGCTTTGCACATCTTGCTTGTCGAGAGACGATAGACCCACGATAGAGTCGTACCGAGCTGTCTGAAGGGTGTTATAGCTCATCGGGAGGAGTAGGGCATCGCTGCCTGTAGATTTGTACATAGGAGCGTATGATGCCGTTGGTCTACGCAAATCATCCTCGGCGTTTGGATATGGGCAGAATTCTTTACTTTTCATTATCAGGGGTAATCGGTCTCTTTAGTTTCGCTGTCAGCAATCTAAGTATGTAGAAACATACAAGCTTATTTCCACGAAGTCTAACTATCCAGCTTTTGGGTAGACCGCTTGAAGATGTGATATTTGTCATAGTTACAGTGATACATGAGGTACAGAATATTTTACAAGCCGTCAGGTAGACTTTACTCCATCTTTCCACCAGTAAACTCCTCAGCAATCCTCTTCTGCCGCTTAACGGAGCGGTCGTACTCGGACTCGTAGAAGTCCATAATTTTGGAAGATGTTCCTGTCGTAGTTTCCAACATGTTGTTGATGGATGTTGGCTTGCCGCAGATATCCCAGGTGTTCTCGGCACTGCCGTATCGGGCATGAGAGTATCCCTGCTTCTTGAAGTAGTCCTCCGCAAAGATGGTCTCAATCTCCTCCTTCAATTCTTTCTCGGAGACTATGAAATTGGAGGCGTTGATATAGAGCTCCATTAGCGCATCACGACGAGCCTCACGCTTAGATCCCTCAATGGCCTTGACCTTGTGGCGACTTCGGTCGGCGCGAGAAAACCGTTGGGGATCAGGGTATGTCTTGGTGTCCAGAACAGAGTCGAGCACGGTGCTGCGGGTAAGGCGGTCGTCTTCTCTCTCAGGAGCCTTGACGGCCTGGTGGTTCTCTCTGAACTTGCGGCTCACACGCTCGTTCTGAGCGGCGTCACGGCGATTTCGTCGCACCCAAAGCTCCTTCAATCCCAATTCCAAGTTCTCGCGACGTGAGTTGGCCATCTTTTGCTTCCATTCCTGACTTTTGTTCTGGGGAGACCGTGCGTGCGCCGGCTTAGGGACGGTCTGCTTGATATAATCGGCTTGAACTTTGCGGTCGCCCTCAATGCGGGGGAAGACCTCGCGAGGAACAGGTAGGTGACCTCTGACACGGGGGAGCTTCTTCTCATCGGACTGGGGTGGCGTGGGGAGGCGGATGTATGAGGGGGACTCGGGAGGGACTTGTTGGAGAGTAGCAGCCGATGTCGAGAAGGCTCTAGAGGCCGCGAAGAGCTGACGAGCAGCAGCCCTCGGGCAAGAAGTTGTGAGATTGAGTGACATTATGAAAGGAGCTCACGACAGCTCACGTTGGGATCGCAATTGACGTCGTAACCCAACCCGTCGTCAAGGCCGATTCTACAAGACAGAGAAAATCGAGGTCGGATCAAATTTACCGGATTATCTTAGTCCGATGTATCCCTGACACTGGCCCCGCCGCCAACCACCGCGGGAAGATAGTGGGGCTCATTTTCTGCTGCTAAGAAAAAAAAGTTCTGGGAGGAATAAATTTCTGGACCATCCAACTTCTTCTCTCTTTGCCTACCTCGTCGCCAGTATCCTCGACCAAATTTTTCGCCATGGGTACTGGAAAGAAGGAGGCCACCCGGCGTGATCGCCAGGGTAAGACTGGTGATGGTCTTGCTAATGTTCGAACCAAGGGCGAGAACTTTTATCGGTATGTACTGCTGTCAATGGCTTTCGCTGTCCTTGAAGGCTGACTGACCCCCCATAGCGATGCGAAAAAGGTCAAGCACCTTAACATGTATAAGGAGGGCAAGGCGCAGAGGAACGCTGAGGGCAAGATCGTAAAGGCTGCCTCGTACCAGTCAAGAGACATTCCCAACGCCCGGATCGAGCCGAACCGCAAGTGGTTTACCAACACTCGAGTCGTCTCCCAGGACACCCTCAATGCCTTCCGCGATGCCATGGAAGAGAAGGCCAATGACCCATACCAGGTCCTCCTCAAGTCCAACAAGCTGCCCATGAGCCTTATCAGAGATGGAAAGGACACTGAGAATGGGATCAAGCAACACAAGGCCAAGATGACTGTCGAGACATCACCCTTTGCTGAGGTCTTTGGTCCCAAGGCGCAAAGGAAGCGAGTCAAGCTTGGCGTTAGTAGTCTGGATGACCTGGCCGGCGACACCGAGAAGAGCATGGATACCTACCGCGAGCGCCTGGAGCAGCAGAAGCTCCTGAGCGGTGCTTCTGGAGACCCTGAGACTCTCGGCGACGATGACAAGCCACTCACCATGGCTATTGAGCCCGTGTTTGACAAGGGTCAGAGCAAGAGAATCTGGAACGAACTCTACAAGGTCATTGACTCTTCGGATGTGGTTATTCACGTGCTTGACGCCCGAGATCCCGTCGGAACAAGGTGTCTAAGCATCGAAAAGTATCTGAAGGAGGAGGCTCCTCACAAGCACTTGATCTTTGTTTTGAACAAGTGCGACTTGGTTCCTACCAGTGTAGCAGTAAGTTTTCTTTTTTATCGTCACATCCTTCTTCTTCTCTTCTATACCCCAATGTTCTTTGTCAGGATTTGTTCCTTTATGTACCATGGGACTTGTCTGTTATAACATTGGGAGAATAACCGCCAATCTCGACTGTCAGCAACGTTATGTTGTCTGGCTGATGTGTGCCGTTTTGGTTACCATCATGAGATAGGCTCAGTGTCCGATTGAGTTGAAGCCTGCCTATGCCATTATCCAATTATGGGGCATCGATTGCAGGTTTCTTAGTTATGACACAAACATATCTTCCCTAAACATACATCCTGTACATGGCGAGCTCGAATACTAACTCGACATAGGCTGGATGGGTCCGCAGTCTCTCCAAAGAGTATCCTACTCTCGCTTTTCATGCGAGCATCACCAACTCGTTCGGAAAGGGTTCATTAATTCAACTTCTTCGACAATTTTCATCATTACATTCTGACCGAAAACAAATCTCTGTTGGCTTGATCGGTGGCCCCAACACTGGAAAGTCCTCCATCATTAACACGCTCCTGAAGAAGAAGGTCTGCACTGTCGCTCCTATTCCTGGTGAGACCAAGGTCTGGCAGTATGTCAGTCTAATGAAGCGCATCTACTTGATTGATTGTCCTGGTATTGTTCCTCCTTCCAGCACCGACTCTCCCACCGATTTGGTTCTTCGAGGTGTGGTGCGTGTCGAGAAGGTCGAAAATCCAGAGCAGTACATCCAGCCTCTCCTGAACCGTGTCAAGCAACGCCACATGGAGAAGACCTATGAGCTTACGGGGTGGACAAACTCCACAGAGTTCCTCGAACTTTTAGCCCGAAAGGCTGGCCGTCTTCTCCGTGGAGGTGAACCTGACTTGGACGGTGTGGCAAAGATGGTTCTCAACGATTTCATGCGTGGCAAGATTCCTTGGTTTACTCCTGCACCAAAGACTGAAGGTGCAGCGGGCGACAAGATTGGCAACCGTGAAGGTAGACTTGGCGAGATGCCTCGGAAGCGCAAGCAAGAGGAGACAGCCGAAGATGAAGATGCTTCTGCCGAGGCGCAGCTGCAACAGGAGGCTGATGCTGCCGAAAAGAAGGCCGCGAATGGGTCAGATGAAACTGATGAAGAATCAGAGTTTGAAGGGTTTGGTAGTGACACAGAGGATGCGCGATCGAGAAAGCCGTCCTTTGGAGCCACTGTGGATGGTGATAGTGAGGTCGAGAGCGCCGAGGACGATGTGATATCGATCGGAGGCTCTGAGGAAGTAGAGGAGGAGGAAGAAGAAGAAGAAGAAGAAGAAAAGGAGGAGGCACCTACACCTGCGGCTAAGAGCAAAGGAAAGAAAACAAAAGGCGGTCCTCCAAACAAACGACGGAGGACATGATTGGCCTGGAGTTGATTAATCCCTATCTTCATTCGAGGCACTTGCTTGCGCATCCTCAACACTTAATGATACCCACGTTTCATGCTTCCACATTCATCTGTTATTCATCGTGTGTCATGGTTTTGTTTTGCTATGTTTTATTTTATTTTAGTTTGGACAACGATCTGAGAACGGATTATTGAGTCTAGGCGCCATTGGGCTTATCAAATAAGGTGATTGCTTCTCTTGCAAAGAACTTTGCCAAGCTATTTGATGATAGGCCTGATGAGCGACCCAAGGAGCGTACGAAAGGTCGGCCAAAGAACTACAGGCCTCTGACAGCCAAGCAGGATGCATAGCTGAGGCACGACGAACAGCAAAAAGAAACATATGCCTCCACACAGGATTGAACTATGGACCTTCGCATTACAAGTGCGACGCTCGTACCACTGAGCTATAGAGGCATCTGGACAGAAACGGCGGCCGACATGAGGCTACAAGAAGCAGGATTGTTGTATCTGAGAGATGCATAGTTATAGCAAAACATAAAAAATTGCCCCCGCACAGGATTGAACTATGGACCTTTGCATTACAAGTGCAACGCTCTACCACTGAGCTACAAGGGCTGTTAGAGACTGCTTGTAATAGTCTCGCTTATATAGGTCACGCTCTGGCCCTGCTGTATCACCTCTCCTTTCCTGGGGAACCTCTTGCAATCTCGAAGATCAACTTTGCGTAGAATGACTTGTTCGTTCCCGATTTTGTATGTTCCCAAGCCATCTCTGCCTTGGTTCATTCTCCTTACTTGAGATTGACCCTTCGGCACCGGTTCTATGGACTCACCTATCCAACAGTATCAAATACTTCACCACGCATCAAGAGTGCGGGGTGTGTAGGTGTATAAGATTTGTGGCTGAGAAATTGACTGGTAGTATAACTACCTATTCTACTGATATTACTTCTCGCCAATTCTATCCCCAGATATACATACTCATCAGCTTTTCATACCTTCTGCAAATCTAGAGAATGGCCCATACAGCTGAGGTCACAGTAACCCTAGCCCAGCTCGCCAAGATGATTGATCACTCTCTATTACACCCTACCATGACGGATGCCGACATCATCAAGGGCCTGGCAATTGCTAAAAAGTACAACGTTGCTACAGCGTGTATCAAACCATACTCTATTCCTTTAGCCAAGAAGGAGCTCGAAGGCTCCGACGTACTTATTTGCCCAGTCATCGGCTTTCCACATGGTAATAGTACAACCGAAGTCAAGGTATACGAAGCCAATGCGGCCGCTGCTGCTGGAGGAATGGAGATCGATATGGTCATCAACATCGGAAAGGCCCTGGGAGGCGACTGGGACTATGTGACTGACGAAATCCAACGGGTCAACGATGTTGTCGTCAAGCAAGGTTCTATCCTCAAGGTTATCTTTGAGAACGACTATCTTGAACATCGTCATATCTACCGTCTATGCAAGATCTGCTCTGATGTCGGAGTAGCATTTGTAAAGACATCGACTGGCTACGGTTTCGTCAAGCAGCCGAATGGATTGTATTCGTACAAAGGCGCCACAGGGACACATCTGAAGCTCATGCGAGAAGAAACAAAGCCCGAGGTTCAGATTAAAGGCGCTGGAGGTATCCGCACCCTGGATGATTTGCTACAGGTCATGTCACTAGGTGTGACACGGATTGGTGCTACGGCTACTGTTGAGATTATGGAGGAGGCAGTGAGACGTGGTATTACCGACGAGCCTACAACTATCAAGCTCAACCCGATGGATAGTAAATTAGCTGTTGGCTATCGATCGAGGAACGCTGAGGTCTAACTCGGAAGATTGTGTTATAGAGGCACAGTGTTGATGTTTGATTGAGTTCAAGCTTACAACGTCTTGGTATTGTGACATATAAGTTAAGACAATGAATATCTTTTAGAGAGGTAGCCTTTTCAAACACACCTGTTATCGACCACTCTGACCAAGCAGTTGACAAAGTGTCTTCCAAGAATCTTCCACACTTTGCGGTATATCTACATGCGCAATAGAGCCCTTGCCTCGTGGGCCATACCCATTCTCATCATCTCTCATCCGCGGAATCTCTCCCACGAGCAGAGACATGAATCGATCTATGCTCCAGAGACCATCTTTGCGACTGGCATCCCAGCCAGGAATATTGAAATGCAAACAAGAAGTCAGATTACGGGCTTCGCTTGCAGATACGGCCTCATTGGGTTCCACCTTGGGTACAAATGTCGGCCAGCTGGTGAGAACAGGAGCGTTGTCCATCTTATCTGCATAGACCTGTTCAAATGCAGCGACTGTTCGTCGGCACATGGTAGGATCCTGAGACACTACAATAGAATTCGGTGATTTGTATCCATGGTCATCTAGAACCTCTCTTGTATTCTTAGCGTTGAGCCAACAATTTGTCGAAGCATCTTCAATCAGTACAGTGAGCTTCTGATGCAGAGGGTTTCTTTGAACCTTGAGCTGAAAGAACTCTTCTGCAATGCCTTCTAAAATACGAGCTTCTGGTAGCCCGCGGACTTTGTTGGCGATGCCATTATACTCTGGGTGTTGGGCTACAGCATCGTGCATCAACTGCGTTGAGTGACCAATTCCACCACAGAGAACAAGGATAATCGATTCATCTTCTGATTTTGAGTTAGACCGTATTGTGGTAGAACTCCATAGCTGGTTCGATTATGCTTGACAACGGCTTACCAGTTATCTCGGCTAGTTCTTTCATCATTGACAAGACAGTCTTGGCGGTAGAAAGCACTGCCGATGCACATAGAACAACAACGCCTACATGTTTCTGATCTGATGATAGGTCATGTTCCCGTGTAAATGTAGAAGATCCGAAAAGGGCGCTGCGTAGATCTGTGATGGTGCGGACTTGCTCGTGAGCGACGAACTCTGAGACGGTATTAGCAGCGTCTGCCGCTCTAGATGCGTGTTCCTGAGAGATCATCATAGTGTTCGGCCTTGTAACTGGTGTAGGCCAAGAATATTATGTATAGTACCTAGTCATCAATGTACTAGGTACGGCGTGGGAGAATGGATCTTGATGCAGTGGAGCATCCGGAAACGGAATATCAGGCGGTGACGACGGCCTCGGTTTTTGTAGGGCCGAAAAGGGAACTTGCTGTTCTTGGGGAAATTAAAGCTGATATTCAAACATGTTATTTTTCTCTTGGAATAAATTTCCCCTGAAAGGTTTCAGATTGTGTATTCAGTTTGGCATTGCACCGATCAAGTTTGGGTCTAAATTGATGAGAGTACACTACCTACACTTGTGAGGAGTGACATGAACAGAACTGGAATTCCTGTATTGAATGAGTGAATTGATTGAGATTGATCGAATCGACTACATACTTGAATAATGTAAGATTGTGCGTCATTCCCTCTCGTGTTCTCGGTAGCTTTACAAGCAACACTCGTCTGAATCTAAATCCCAACAAACTATTGGATGAAGCTAACTTACTCTGTGATATCCATGCTATTGAGTGTGTTGGTTCACTTCAAACCCCAGAATATCCATAGATTAGATAACATGCAACTGTGGTATAAGAACTCGGTGACATGAGTCATGTGTATGCACTTTACAATAGAAAGTTACTGGTTAAAAGTCGGGTTTTCCGCCACCAATCATACAGATATAGTCTTCTAGGGATCTTAGTAATAACTACATTCGCTTCGGTGTTTGTACTGAAGAGAGGGGGCCTCCTGTTAGCCAGAAGGGTGATATAACAGAAAGACACTCGAAGAAAGCCCGATATGGGACATTTACTCTGGCCAAGCAAAGTTAATCTTCAAAGTCAAGTAAAAGGTTCAAGAATCTGTCATGCGATGGTGACGGGCCTCTTGTTCAACGACCAGCAACATCAAAGAACATACCTTGCAGAATATGTTCATTGAACTAAGGTAAGTACTCCTAGAAATGGTTTATGCCTCAAAGGCATCAATTTAATATTAGCGAACTACAGGGCAGTGATGTCATTGAGTGTTTTGATCTAGGAGTGCCAGCCAGCTGCCACTTCCAACTCCTTTCTCCCAGCAATCACTCACTCCTTTTCATCTCAACATGCGACGAAACTAGCATAAACAAAGTGCTAGCTGATAGAGATCTGCATGCTCCCTATCTCTTTTATCGCATTGTTTACCTCCTGCGCTATATTCCGCGTCCGCCAACATCAACACCAACCTTAATCCTTTTATACGCATTTCGCATCTGCAGGTGTATATTTTTGAACTCAGATAGCGATAAGATGGCCACGATCTCAGCTATCAAGGCCCAGGTGAAGGTTCACTCTGCAAAGTCTCCTCGAAAGCAGACCAAAGCAGGTATCGCGCGTCGGCTTGCCCTAGAATCTCCTGATCCCCTCTCTGGCGATTCTCAACCGACGCCTGCATCGCCGTTGGTACGATACACCCGATATCCTTGGGCTCGCGAATACTCACTGATCGGATCAAAGGAAACTGACACCATCCAGGCTCAGGCTCCTCGCGAAAACGAGAACGGGAATGCTTCTTAGGGTATGCTTGCCTTTCTTGCTACAATACACTGATGAGAACCAAGACTGACAAGAGCTTCAAGGAGGAGCATTGAACCGTCACTCTCCAGCCAAGTCTTACATCAACACCATGGCTAATTACGATTTTCCAAACGAACTTAAAAGTCCACTCTCCGCCGTACCTGATAAGACAATTGTGGTAACTCGCCATTATTCCAACGGATCTTCCAGTCGAGCTTCCGCTGCCGCTGCTCGTCGACAAGAAGATGAGCGTCCAACCTATGACCTCGCAGCGCTTCCTCAACTACCTCGCGCCCCCAGTGTCGACGAGGAATCTCGTAAACCAAGTTACAACCTCTCACCAAACGCCTTGGCTATTTACCAGAACCGAATCGGGCGTCACAGCCGAAGCCGATTCGACTTTGCCAACTCCAAAGACTCCAAGCAAGTCAGGCCTAACCCTCTCTCGCCCCATAGTCCTTCGCGGGTCTCCAAGATCGCTTATAAGCCCAAGCAGTCTGTTACCCAGCCGAAGGATTTCGGGAAGCAGGGCGGTAACAACGCAAAGAACCCCATCGTGATTGACGATAAACTTGCTGGCCATGATCACAATCGCCCCAGCAATCTACAGGAAGCAACTGGCTTTTCTTCACTCTACAGCCCGTCCCAGTCCTCCTTTAAGAGATACAATATTCCTAAGTTTAATCCAGACTTGGTTGCCGTTGCTCCTCCGCCACCGTCGGCCTCCGATCTCCTCGATCCAGAGAAAAGTGTTCATCATCAAATCTCTGTGGCCCGTCATCTGGCATACAACAACATTTCGGGCCCATACGAGGTTGGTGGGTTCCTATGTGACATCCATAAGGCAACTGGAGGCTTCATTAAGTTTGCTCGCCGTGAGACTGGGCCAGATTGTCACTCTTTCTGGCGCCATATCATGACTGGAGATCATCTTCTACCCAACGACAGTTCTGAGCTTACAGGCAGGCCTGTCTCGCTCAGCAACGGGGCTCTAGTCTGGATGGAAAATGAAAAAGGCAAGATAATCCCTCCTGAGTGGATGTTCATGAACCCTCGTGGTTGGCAGTTTGACCAGAGGATTACCCAGAGGATTACCCAGAGGATTACCCAGAGGCCCAAGAAGGAGGACGAGGTCAACCCAATCCATCCTGGTCTCAGGCCTGGTTGCAATCCTATGTGGTGATACTCCACAAAGGGCACTGCAGAAAGCAGCCCGACTGCGTTCTCTTTGATGGATTCTTGTTCACCCCTGCATTTCTGATTGGGTCTTCTGTTGTTTCTTCTTCGACCCATAGCGTCGAAAATAATGGACCGGCTGTTGGATCTCGAGAGCTTTGGTCTCGCCTTTGACTTAGAATACCAGCGGAAGATACCCATGTCCAATACCCAATAGCTTAAGTACTCTAGGACAGCGTTTAATTGTAATGTTTACCCTTAATGCATAACACCGTTCAATGCTGTGACTGGCTCATATGGACTACTTCTATTTGATCTACTACGAGTTTAGACCTACTATGAAGTATTAGATTTCTCGATTAAAATTGCCATTTATTCTCTTTAACAGTAAAGGTTTAATAAATTCTATGGTGGTTGTCGAGTGAAGTCGCGATGATTACGGAAGAATGGCGCACCGACATCGATAACATCATCAAAAAAAGAGGTCCCAAACTGTCGCCACTTTTTCCTATTAGACAATCCTCAGCTCAATTGGATCTCTCAGCCCTGCCATCAGCATTAATCTGCTTGTACTATTAGTTTCTCTTCTTCTTCCTGTTGTATTTCTATACGGTTAATCGTCCCCACCATCAAAATGGGTTCTTCATCATCCAAAGTCGCCAAAGGCGCAGCGCGAAAGTACCCTACCCGAGCTCCCGGAGCTGCAGTGCCTCAAGCAGCAGCACGTCAACCGAGGGCGGCGGCTCCCAAGCCTCAATCAAAGACTCTAGGTGATAGTGTTAAAGACGAATGTAAGCATACTGAGTTCTCACACGACTTGCGATGCCCGCTAACTCGCGATCGTAGCTGTTCGCGCCGATTCCATGGACCCTGATTTCCCTACCGGCGACTTCTCACGCCGCCTGCACCAGATGGGCATTGCCGACTCGAACCCTACATATTCTCCCTCGTCTACTGCCGCGACACCGCTCGGCGGACCCTCAGCTCCCCCAGGCCCTAGTTTTGCACCGAGTCGAAGCAATCCGACCCTCATTGCGCTTGGAGCTCGAGATCGTCTACAGAACCAGGCTGATGAGGATTTCGCAAACATGGGGGGTCAGGGCCGACGGTTCCTTGATATGAGGACGCTGGTGGATGCTATGAAGCTGCGCGATAGAGGTGTTGCCGAGAAGGATATCGAGGCGAGGTTAAGGATCCAGCCAGGGTTGTTGAGCAGGCTTGGTCGTGAAAACACATTTTCGCATGTGACGAGTCCTAGCTAGAGGACAAGAGATGAGAATATGGAATATTCAAGCTCGCTGGATGTATTTCTCACAGCTTCCAGGTGCACCACGAATTTATTATGACTGTATAAAATCCTGTTTCTCCTCGCTCTCCAAAATAGTAATAAAAGATACCCCAAGAAGACAAGACCAAGGTCCAGCTTGCTATGCGACTCCTTGCTTTTGCCCATGTACTCATTAAGCAATTGTATCACCAAGCCTTACCACGCAGCATGGCCACCATCGATGCGAAGGTCAGCTCCCGTCATGAAGCTACTCGCTTCGCTTAGAAGAAAGACAGCGGCGCCGCGGTACTCGCTTGGAGTGCTCAGACGACCGAGCATGTTTTCCTTGGCCCACCTTTCACGACGCTCGGGGTACTCCTTGAAGAGATTCTCAAGCATTTGTGTGAGGATGTAGCCGGGAGAGAGGGTATTGACACGGATGCCATACTCGCCCCATTCCATGGCGAGGTTGCGGGCGAGCTGCACGACAGCGGCTTTGGAAGGATTGTATATGCTGTTGAAGACGTTAGTAGTTGAAGAACATTGGCGATATCGGTACTCACGGTGCTAACATGCCCTTGTTAGCAATTGTTGCGCTCATGCTGGCAATCATGAGGATGCTGCCAGGCTGCTTGAGGCGAATCATCTGTCGCGCAGCAGCTTGCGCTGTCATGAAACATCCGGTGAAGTTGATGCTCATCATGCGCTCAACTTCATCGGCTGGGTAATCGATCGCAGGCGTCTCAAAGTTGATGCCGGCTGCTGCAATGAGACCATCTAGCCGACCAGCGCCGTCGGCGATCTTCTCAAAGATGCGATTGAGATCAGGTACGTCTCTTACATCGACTTGGTGGTAGTGTAGTGAAGTACCGAGCTCAGTCGCCCTCTTTGAGACTTGTGAGAAGCTCGATTGGGGGTCTTCGGCGGGCGAGGGCAATCTGTCAACGGCGTGGACTGAGAGTGTGTAAGTGATAGTTATATTGTTTGATCACTATTTCTCACCTGCAGCGCCAGCTTCGAGGAGGGCCTCGATTTGAACTAGACCCAGTCCTCGCGCTCCGCCGGAGACGACAATGACCTTGTCGCGAAGGCTGAATTCGGGCAGGAGATGAGGTTGACCAAGAGCAGCATCAGGTCGAGGGCTGGTGTTGTGAAAGGCGCGGATAGCTGTAGGGGCACATCGAGCTGTTCTGAGAGGCAGAGCTTGTCTGGGGAGAGGCTGACGAGCCAATGTTCTTAGGACGGGGGCGAACTTGTTCATGGTGAGATTGGTTACTAGATTCGTGATGCTCCAAGTTGAGTTGAGCTCGCAGCTTCTATTTCATAAGGTACATAGAATATCTCTCTACATGATAGGAAGTGGCAGCTCGGTGTCTTTTTGTACGAAAGCTCAACGACAGCCATCGCATGAGCATGAGCATGAGCTTCCCCTCGCTAATGAGGGGGAATGCTCAATAGGGACAAGATCGAGATGTCTCGGTGGCGTTTTCTTCGTCACCTTTGCAGTACTTACAATACCTTACCACACCCACGGTTAGGAGTCACGAGGGAGTCACTCTGCATTTGATACAGGACAAGCACCGCAGAGGGCCTCAGTCTGGCAGGTAACTTCACTCACTGCAAGAGGAGGGGAGGTCAAGCTTTCGATCCCCCGGAGCCACTAGGACAATATCGAACATGCCGGTGAGGTTCGGATTTCCCTGCAGGGTTAACTCAGGTCCTATCCGAGCTAGGATCGACATAAGCCACATCCCTCGCCTTCTCTATCCCAAACCTTGTTGCTTTGTTGAGGTTTCAAGAACATCATGTTTGTTTGTGCTTTTGAATCCTTCTCAAGGCTCATGACCTCAAAGGAAATAAGAAAGGAGCTTTTTGGCCGAAGATCGTCACTCAATGGATGATGTTACAGTTAAGTACATCAACCCGGATCATTCATTCGATGTGATATCGCTTGTGGAGAGATCGGACGGAGCTAACCCCGGAATCTACCCCCGCTCTCCAGCTTCTCCAGGAATATCCATGGAAGCTCTCCAATTACGACGGACCATCTCAACTCTTTTTGTCTTTCCGCAGATGGTATAACTTTGTGATCTTGCATGGGCTGGGGTCTCGACTTTGGGGAGCAGCAGGTTACTTGGTGAGGCATTGTCTTATGGTAGCATTGATCAGACAACTCAATATTGCTCCATCATCAATGGAGCGCTGACTCCCTGAAACAGAAAGGGTCCCTGCCAGAAGGCTTGGGAAAACACATCATGAGACCTAGATGAAAAGAGGAATCCCGTAAGATTGCGTATACTCGGCTACTTCGGGGTGGGGTATGCCGAGACCATGGTCTTACTTTGCTCTGTTTTGTTTTTTTGCTGAACCTCCAATTGAGTCACTTACACAAGGCTGGGAGATGCAGTTGGTTCGAAGCAAATATCATGGTCATACCATTATCGATGATGAACAAAGTGGACATGTAATAGCACATCTTGCAGCTCCTGACAATCCTTACGTCAACCGTTCCAGGTTAGATCGAGATTTTGTATCTATCAATATAGAAACAATTGGGTAGTTATCTGACAAATGACAAAGTAAACATATCGCTTACCCCCTCCCAACATGCTGGGAGGAGAGATCAGCGGTGTCAAGCATCAGTAGTTTATAGATGCATGCTACATCGTTACAGGGCATAACATCCCATACGAGGTCATCTGCACTTTCTCTTGCCTCGTTTTAGTTGTCTCTAATTGTCAATTGGCTGTGGGATAGCTGGTGTTGCATTCAATTCTACTTCCCATCGATGCATTCTTACATATAGTACCCTGCAAATGCAGATGAGCATTGAACATGCGACGTCAACATACAAGACAGAGAGTCCGTTCTTTTATATCTGTGTGAGCTGCATACATGAATATGCCCATATCATCAAAGGCTCCGCATTCGGACCTTGAAAGGCATTTGAACCACAAGAATATGTTCCTTGATAAACCCGGGTTGGTCTGCACTCTAACAGTAACAGCAAGTGAGTCGACGACAACAAAACGTGGAGTAAACCATCTACATTATCGGTAACTGGAAGCAATCTGAGTAAAGCCTGGCTAAAACAATACAATAACAGGCTTGACCAAACCACAACACACCTCATCAACTTCGCTTTACATTGTTTCATTTCGCTTCGCTGCGTATATTCTCTAAAACGACCTTCAATAACCTCTTCATCAGCCATTCAATACTAGTGTCAAAAACAAAACAGTAACAAAAAATACGCTTTAAACCACAAAACTTAACCCAACACCTTCCGCTTTGTAAGTTGCCTTTTTCCTCCGTCTTTTTTATTTTCGTCTTCCTCCATCAGTGACGCACGCCCTGTCTCATCTAAGCGCTGTCAATCCACTGGTATACCGTAACCAAGGTGGTGTAAGCCATCGCAATGACACCAACCACCATGACTACAATGTCCACAATCTTGGCCCATCTCGTTTCAGCGGCTCCCTTGTAATGCAGGAACGCCGGGTAGATGTAAACCAGGGGAACACACGCAAAGCTTCCAATCAATGCCACAAACTTGTCCAAGTCACTCGCACCGACGATACTGACTCCCACGCACACGCCCACGATCAAGGTCCTGAGCGCATTCTTCTTCCATTTGATCGCGGCACTCGCCTTACCAGTCGCTCGCTCGCCAAAGATGGAGGTTTCAATAATTCTAGCTGCGGGAAACAGTTGAACGGGGTCTCCCGCTAAAACAGCAAGAGAGTATAGGAACTGGACTGCGTTGACAAGGGGCGAGTCTTGGGGAAAGTTGGAAATGACCTGAATCTTGGTGTCCTCGCCAAACGTCGCGTAGCAGAGCGCTCCCACCGATGTAAAGATAATCGTGATGATGAACATGACCAAGTAGAGCAGATTGGGGAAGTGCTCGGGGTGCTTCATGCTTGATTGGATGGGTAGAATCAGTCCAATTCCTTCAAAAGTGAAGATGGCCGAGCCGACCGTCAAAGTGAAGTCGTTGGGGTTGAACAGCCTAACCGAGGGGTCCATCCCATGCTGTGAAAGAGCCGCGACGTCATAATACCAAATGTATACGATACCAATCAAGATAAAGACATCTGCAAGCAGTGCGACGGGTCCAAGCTTTGATATGTTTCGAACCAGTGCAAGAGGAACAAGGATGACCAACTGGAGGGCAATTAGAGCGGGTACACTGAACAGCAGCTCGCGGTGAGTGGCAGTCACGGCGACAAGGAAAGCATAGAGATTCTCTGCCGTAAAGATGAGACCAGCACAGACGAAGCCAAGCTGAGAGATGGCAATTGATGCGAGAACCAAGCTTCGAAACCGGGGGCCAACGATGGCTCCACCGAGCTCTCCGTAACCACCTCCATAGATCTGACGACAGTCTAGAAGCAGTCGGAAGCATCCGCAATTGACCAGAGAAAGCACAATCAGAGTGATTGACGAGAAAAGAATGCCGCCGTTGCGAAACGCCTTGGGTAAAAACATTATTCCGGTTCCAATAAAAGCCTTTAGAAGTGTGAAGAACGTCTTAGTGGTGGTAGCATCGCCCGCCTTACGAAGTCTTTTAGAGCTCCTCTTACGCCCAAGCAACGGTCTAAGCTCAGGCGGTTGTTCCACGTCGCCATCCTCCCGATCGTCAATGGCGGATTCGTCCTCGCTGTCGGTATCTTCGAGGTTTTCGCCGGCAAAGCTGCCGTATAAGTCAAGAAAGTCGACAAAGTTCTTGGCTACAATCGTGTAGCCGCTCTGACGTCTCTGACGGGCACGTCGTTGAAGGTGGTATCGTCGAAAACCTCCAGGCTCGCGCTGCTCCGAATGGCTCAATTCGTCGGCGGCTGACAAGCGAGGAGTTGTCTGGTGGGAAAAGGTATTCGCACGGCGGAGGGATTGTGCTCGAGCTTTGATCTTGAAGATGTCGCGGTGCATATCACCACCTTGTAGCAAGAGTGATGATTCGACAGGCTCCGCCTCAGCCTGCTCATTCATGTTGGTGGCCGAGGCGGAAGCGGAAGCGTTGGCTGGACCAAAGGCAACATCTGGCTCAGCAGAGTAACCGTCTGGAAGATGTCTGTCGAGAATGGCAGCTTGTCGCTTACTGGTCTGGCTGCCCAAACTACTGGGAGTTCCATCGAAATTGGCAAAGTCGGCCATGATTGCAGATTCTCTTCAAAAAATTGATAGTCGTCAGAGTCCGATCTGTAGCTGCGGCTGCGGCAGAGAGAACGGAGCTCAATAAAGGGTAGAGTATGTACTTAAGAGTACTCAATTGCTAATAGTGTTCAGCCGTGTCAGCAGTAACTGCAAACGTCTACTACCATCCGTTGGCGGAAGACAAAAGAATGATAATAACTTATTGTGAAGTAAAAAAAAAAACAATGAAAGAATGCGAACGGCAAATCACCACGTTGGGCGCTTGTTGTACGACAATCCGGGTCGGTGAATGTCTCATCCCGGTAGACCTAGCTTTTTGAGGCTTGGGAAGGTGGGCCTTGGAATCCACCTGCATGGGGAAAACAAGGTAGAAAGTACTTGTTGAGCCTCCACCGTAGGCGGTCAGTCGCCAGTATCGAGAAAAACACAAAAGTAGATGTTACCAAGGTAGGTGGCGTTGGTGCAACCAGAACACCACGGTCGGCATTTGTCCTTCCTCATTTGACAGAATCGAAACTTCTAGAGGTAGCAAATGTCAAGAGTCTCACTTTCCTCTCTTCCATGTCTTACATGGAAGCCACCTGCTGTTATAATACTGTAGCACCCGTGGACCCAATTCTGTGTACAGCCTTTAAGCTCATGACGTCAGTGATTGATTCTCACAGTATCCGTAAATGCAAGGTAAGACGATGATGAAATTGAGAACCGCTATAACTTTCTACCAATGATCAATGGCAAAAAGTAAAAACAATAAATCTACCGAGTATAAAATCACTCAGCTTTGCCAAATCTTGTAACATACTCCTCTTAGATTATGCGATGCTAATTCAGTATGATCTTGTTCGTGCAACCTGAGTCTTACCACCTGGAAACACTAAGGTGAGAGAAACTGATGTTAAACAGCGGAAGATGACCTCTGCATGCCGAATGTAAGCAAGATGAAAGATTGAGCCTCTGCATCCTACAACTATAAAGAAAACATTATGTGATACTGTTATTTCGTGGTTTACGTGCCAGGAATAATTTACCTGAAATGTCAAGGTGGATGTAGTCCAGCTTTATCGAGTTATTAAGTCTGACTGGGAGGTGATTTGAATAGTGTTTAATGATATCGAATAGTTTCGTCGCCTATATAGGGAATAATCTCCCCAGTAACCGAACTTGATACAGATGTATGATATTCCAAAGCATTCCAACAAGGCAAAGTGCAAATGATTCATCCAAAAGAGTGTGAAGTCACAATCATGCGTAGTGCACAGCAGCAAGTGGTAATGACTAGATGTAATCGTTGATGACAGACAACTCATGGTGCCATCTGCTCTGAGACCTATGGCTTCCAGAAGAGAGCAACTCAACGTAAATGCGAGTCTGATATCTGACTGTCCAATTGTGAAACATCTTCTTCAACAGATTGGTCCAGGTCTACGCTGTCGTAAAGCAATCCACTACTACTGCCCTGCTTTGATTTTGCCTTTGATATTTGAACAAGACTCTGCATATCAAGCCTAATCATTTAGTATAACTAGTCTGAGTCTCCTCTAGAATCCCTCCGATTCAAAGTCCGGTTGTTTGTGATCAGAAGTGTGTAGTAGTGTAACATGGTTCTCATGTAAGTGATTACATACGGATTGACATGAACTCCTCTGCTACTATCGATCGATAGTAACAAATCTAGACCAGCCACTCACCAATCTTAGATATAATTGTTCATATGATTACCAATCTCGAATTTCACTTGGCCCAAAGTCAAGAAATTGTCAGATAAGTCAACAGTTTTAATACAGGCGATCATCAAGCTTCCGCCCCGCTCCGCTCCGCCAGCAACCTCCTGGAGCCAAATAACCGGAGAAAAGCCGTAGGAGTCTGGCAAATTTTCTCCTCAGGCAACGCATGGCACTCACTAAACCTAAAACGCCTGAACGCGCCTGTCCTTTCGCAGCCACCAGAAAGCTCTCTCACCAACCTCAAATTCGTCGCTCAATCTCATCACAACCGTCAAGATGAGTTTCGCGCCCGTCAACCCTCGCCCTATGCTGCAGGAGCTCGTCAGCAGAGAAGTTCTGGTCCGCCTAAAATGGGGTGAGGTCGAATACAAGGGAACCCTAGTCTCGGTCGACAGCTACATGAACCTCCAACTCTCTGGCACCGAGGAGTATATCGCCGACAAGCCTACTGGATCGTTGGGCCAAGTACTGATCAGGTATGTCTTCATATGCTAGCTGGCCCGTTTGCGAGACGTGATGCTGACCAGGCTCCTACAGGTGTAATAACGTGCTTTGGGTGCGCGCAGCTGAAGGAGGGAACGACGCAGATGCTGCCATGACCGGCTAATTCGTATGGACGGTGAAGGGACTTTGTTCAGTACACGAAGGAGGACACGGAGTTCTCAACTTATGCAGAGTTTTGCTCTGTCACTATCCTACGCCTGGGGCTCGACGCGACACCGCTTTTTTGACCACCAAGCCTATGCCCCAGGCTGACTTCATGTATTCAAACCAGATGCCTCGCCGCGAGGTAGCAGTCGTCAACTTGATTCAAAAATTAGATCTGAACTTGAGGCGGACGGCATACGAATCCCCAGGGACGACAGCTTCCCCCAGGACCATAATTCTCACTTGAAAAATCTGGAATTCATCAAATCTTTATCATGACGCGTGTTTTGCTGGCCATGGGCTTGTTCAAACCTTCATTGGTCTCTTGCGGGTACTCGGAATTGTGCATGATGAGACTTGAGACTGTAAGGAAGATGCTGTTTGTTAAACAGTCAGTCGGATTCAATACTCTGCTCTACACGGATCACAGACTTGGAGATATTCCTGCCACTCTTATGCGATGGCTTTTCATGTTCTATCCAAAGCTGTCTACTGACCATCAGCCTCCCTCTTAACACAATTAATGTGGGATTCTGCTTTTGATTTTAATGGACAACTTGAAGTTATAGGCAGAACACACCAAATGTCACTATCATGATGTAGCGAAGCTGATAAACTATAGACCTGAGATGTGACCATTGCGGCCATTGTTTGGAGCATCTTGCAACTGAGGTCCATCAATTCAGCTTGATGACTTCTCATGTTGAGTCTATCGATGAATAATTTTGCCCTCTTTTAGATAGATATAATGGTTTGACGTCTTGTACCAGAGAGAACAGTCTGATGCCGTTGAAGTTTACTAGATTTGTGAATTCCTGCTCCTGTGAACCAGACACGTGAGATGATAACTCAAAGTTGATTATTTACTACCTATCGCTCAGACCACACTCACTTTTAACAATGATAGACAGGTGAACAACAACAGAGTTAACCTATTTTGAAGGATTGTGCCATAATTATGGAGTCGAGCTTGATTCACATGAGACCCAAACTTATTAATATTCCATGGATGGCTTTCAAAACATATGAATTGTGATTGGACGTCACTAATGGGCAAGGGCCAGCAAGGGACTGATAAGAAAAGTTGGATGGTTTTGATAAAGAGGATACTGGCGGTGCTTCTACTTTACCAACAGTTCTATACTGCGACTTAACAACACCGTCAGATCTCTAGTTCTCTTGTTCTGACCAATCTGTAGGGTTTACAAATAGCTGAGCTGAGTTCTAATAAGAGTATAGGCAACTCGACGTGTGCAGAAATGGCAACGACGTACGTTTAGCTTGTTTGAAAAATCTATAGAACTATTCATCCTCAAGAGCCAAGATCAAAGGCACACAGTTTACAAAAGAGACTTCCTTATGTGCTTAGATAATATACTACAAGTCTTGACTAGATATCAGCCTGTCTTTTGTGCGTGCCGTTGAGGAACTAGGAAACCTACCGTCGGAAGAACTGAGTATCCCGGACTTGGATCCATCAGTGTTTCGGCGGAGAAGTCTAGACTCGACGGATGAGGAGCCAATCGGCCCTCGCCCTGAATGGCCTGAGCGATCGGCAAGACCAAGTGCTGGCGAATGACATGCTTGGGTACTCGGATGTCGAAGAGTCGAAAGGGCTATCGATTATCCGTTTCGTTTAGAATGTGAGTGGAGGAATTCAAAACAGGCTGTGGAGTATGCTATTGAGTTTGTGGTGCCCATGCTGTGCTGCGCATGCATGCTTGAAGAGACACAGACCGCTTTTATCGGAAGACCCAATCCGGTTTATTGTACCATGAAAACGTTGAGTGCTTTCATCAATACCGAATGCAAGCAAGAGCTCTTAGAGTCGTGCCACAGAAAACATTCATTTAGGTATCGTTTTCTGCTGAATTCGCTGGATTGCCACGCCTCCTCAAAGAGGCACTAAGCCAGATGCAGTCCAACCGAAAGGGGGGCTGTCAACATGGTGGTGTTGTGCGACACGGTGCGGTCAGACTGGGGGTGCTGAAGTGTCCAGAAAGATACTTGATTTCAAAGTATCTGTCCAGGGAGGGAATGACACTCTGAATCATTGTCACCACACTCGATGGAACTCGTCATGATGGGATAGTGATGGGGGTTGCTGGACTTGTCGCAAGGGATAGACAATCAAATACTGCGGTATTATAACGAGTCTATCTTGTTCTTAACGACATGTAGCTTGAATACTCGCAACTGTGAGATAAAGCTGGCAAAATGGCATTCAGCATTGCTTTGAAATCGCCCGACACTCAGATACGAGCGGCGGGGGGCTATCTCCCTCCAAAGAGCACTGTAATGCCTTTTATCCGGACGTTCATAGGTGGCAATTGGTGGTGTGAGCAAGCAATACTGGCTGAGTTTAGTGATAAGCACAGCGGTGGGTCTCGCGCTGATGAAGCGGGGAAGACTGGGTCGAGCCGTTTTTAAAGTGCCGTGAATCTGGGGTAAGCGGGTCTTTGGCGGGCTCAGTGGGGACGCTTCAGGGGGTTCGAGGACCCTCTGTGTGCTAGCGGCAGTGATTGATGGACGACAACGCAAGCTGCGAAGAGCGACGAGGCGCTGGGAACAGGGCGAGGAGAGACTTTTGAATGAGGTGAAGTGTACCTGTGAGGAATCTCACAGACAAGTCAACATTTTGAGTACCTCGGCGCTGAAAGAGGGCGGACAGTCAGTTGTCAGGGACGCTTTTCCCCTGTTCTACTCCTGCATTGACTTCCATGTCCAGCGCCTGTGCCGCACCTTGTTGCTTTGTAAAGGTGTACTGAAACCAGTGAATTTGACACAAGATTGATGCCTCTATTTGCTTTTTACATCCCCTTCATCACCACGATAATGAGAATGCATTGAACATGAGATTTTGCTTTCTCAACATCAATTAATTGCGAAAGCTGGGCTGACACTTGCATTCAATACAACACACAAGTCTAAAGTAGCTGGCGGCTGTTGACGTAGACAACAGGCCACCGCGTGCATTTGGCTGTGGGGTTCTACCGTAGTTGCTGCCGGCTTGAATTTCAATTCATTTCATTTGGCTCCCTGCATGACTCTCCCTCCCCTGCTCTGTCTGCTACCTGAGGAACTCCTCATCCAATCGACCCTTGCGTCGATACGGACGAGCGCCAGCAATTAATTCCTACAGAATTCACTTTGTGAGCTCGAAGGAGATGGATATTTCGAGATCAGCCTCAAGTGTTTCGAGTGATTTGCCAGTCACTCGCTTCACCTTTGACAGATCCGGATCTGTACTGTACGGCTAAGCCACCACCTCATTTCGAGGAGAACCTAGCTGAATCTCGACTTAAGCGATCCCTCCCCCAATCCAAGACAATGACCTCTGAGGCGTCACTGGCGTGACAACCTTTACATGGAACAGATGGCGCCGTTTGTCGCAGCTCCGTGATTGGACTGCAACTGTTTTCAGAACGACTCTGCCCAACCGCGAGTAGAGAGGCAGCAAGTCACGAGGGACAGGCTCGACGTAATGGAGGGCATGGACCTCACCCGCAGGCGAATCACCACGAGTCTCGACCTGGGGGAGAGTTTGAGGTTGCAAGCCATCCGCGCTCAAGTGTAACCTTGTCAGTCAGCACAGTATTTGCTCTACTATGTACCAGCCATTTCCCAGTCAGACGCACACATTCAGAGGTACTATCCCGTTAGCTCTACCTTGGCTTGTACATTCACATCGTTGTCTCTTTGCCTCATTGTCGCAGCCTCCCTAAGGTACTGCACATGTTGATCGTCCACGCGCTCTTACCCCGCTCGATATTGCACATAAGAGCATCCATACAAACAAGGTTACACGTATATAACAGAGGAGGCTGCCCTTTTCTATCCAAATCTGGTTCTTGACTCTTTCATCCCAATCAAATCAACCTTACAAACACTCACTCATCGACTCAATTCATTCTCCTGTCATCAACAACCACTACTCTCCTCTCATCACCTAAAATACCTGCTCAAGTCCAGTCGAATACACTCGATTGGATTAATTAAACAGTGAGTACTTACTTTACTTCATACAATACCATCAACACTCCCACTGACACAGTATTAGCATCAACAACTCCCCACCAACAACACACAAATACACAACATGGCTCCCCGCGTCCCCAGACTTCCCGCAGCCAAGCCCTCAGAGATCTTCTGTATGGGCGCGGCCGGCGTTGGTGTCTTGACCCCTCTCTACCTCGTCATGCCCGGTGCCGAGGAGCGCCTCTCCAACCAGACCAACAAGTGGGCTCCACGATGGGAGAGGAACGTCAGCTACTTCATCCCTCCCATGGAGAAGGGCGTGCAGCGCATCGAGCCCCCGGTGGCCAAGATGGTTCAGCGAGTAGAGGACCGTCTACCCTTGGAGAAGATGGCCAAGTCCGTCGATAAGAGCATCCGAGGCGGCATTGCCAGATTCAACGGCGAGAACAAGCCCTAAGAATTTCTATTTTACTTATGTCTTTGGCCTTGACCTGAGTTATTGTCCAGGCAGGCGCCTTTCCTTTGTACATTATCATAGCATACCCCGGGTAGATGACACATTGTTCACGATGGCCCATATACGAATGAAATGATTTATTTCCATATTTCTCTCTCTTAACTATCGGTGATTCTTGTACTCAAGTGAAACTTCATGTCGTCGACTGTCTCGTCGACTGGAGGCGTGAGTCACCCGACAGACATTGTCTTTGTGTGTCTTATCTTACTCTGACACTCACTCACATTTTTGCTCGTCTCTCAATTGGATGAACTGTATACTTGGGGCTTCTATCACTCAATCTCTTTTGCTTTCGGCTGTTGAAGACATCATTATACTGCTTTTGGGTTGTCATGTTCCCGTTATTGCTTGCGTGTCAACTGACAGCCCGTGTAGACTAAGAACTGCCGCGCGCCATGTCACAGTATCACGACCGATTGTCTTTTCGTCCATTAGAGCCCTGTCCCCCAGAATCCGACACAGCAATCCTCGACCATATGCACTATGACCGAACCGCATCGATCCCTATGCCCTCGCCAAATTCGGGGCCTTGGTGAACATTATGTTGGATGGCTGGCCGCTGGAGGAGTGGTCATTGCTACTCAACAACCACAACATCCACATCCGTCGAGGTGTTGCCCGTAACAACCACTTGCCTGCCATGACACCCTTGACGCTGCGATACAAGCCTCAGACATCCACACGGTCTATAGTTGAGGCTCAATATACGTCGTTGACGAGTGGAGCCTTGCCACGATGCATCCTGGCTTTGATACAGTAGCTTCAATCTAACCAGCACCCTTGAATCCTTGGTGGAGCCTTCGAACACGTAACAAATGCCGGCACAAGCTAGACCGACTCTTTTGAGGGATCATGGCCACGGTGTTGAGGGGTTAAGTTGTGTGTGCTAGGCGCCAGACTGCACAGCTATAAGTTTGCCCTACATTCAGCCTTGGACGAGCTACAGGTTTACCCTTCTATCCATATCAGCTACACCACTAGCTCTCGTCTAGCATGACCACCCTCCTCCGCGGATCCGCCTTCATCACCGGCGCCGCATCCGGTAAGTCCCGCTATTCGACCATGTTCGATATCGCCCCCGCATTTGATTCGATTCGACGACGTCGCGTGCTATCGCCAAGTCCGTCTTGAACCTACGCCCTTAGTGTCGACTTAGAAATACCCCATGTGCTGATCACATCGTCGCCATGACTAGGTATCGGACAGCACACAGCCATCGCCTTTGCTCAACATGGAGTCACAAAGTTGGCTTTGGCGGATGTCAACAAGGAAGCTTTACTTGCGTCCAAAGAGGCATTGAGAAAACAGTTTCCCAACGTTGAGATACTATCACTGCACCTCGATGTTCGTGACTCTGCTCAGGTCAAGGAAGGCATCGCCAAAACCATCACTGAATTTGGTCGTTTGGATATTGCCGTCAACAATGCTGGTATTGGCGGTAGCGGTCGAAAGACACACGAAATAGAGGATGAAGAATGGTTGCGCATCCTCGATGTGAATCTGCAAGGCGTCTACCGATGCCAGAAAGAGGAATTGAATGTCATGGTTAAGCAAGAGTATGGCTACAGACCACACCAACGCCGAGTCATCACGACACTAATTTTCAGCCTAGGGATCTCGGCCCTCGAGTCGGTCGTGGGCGAATCATCAACATTGGAAGCATGTTTGCTCATGTTGCACCAAACAATCAAGACCATACAGCCTATACAACTGCTAAGCATGGTAAGCAACTTGAAAACACCTTCCGGACATGTTACATGTTGACACTATTCAGGAATCATTGGCTTGACAAGAGCAGACGCAAACTCGTACGGAAGCCAAGGCATTCGCATCAACGCAATCTGCCCAGGTTATGTTGAGACGCCCTTGTTGACAAGCACCATGAGTCGTGATCCCGATTCACCTCTTGCAGTCGACTTGGCAAGGACTCCTCTAAAACGACTCGCGACAATGGACGAGGTGGCGGATGCTATTGTTCTACTGGCTTCCCCCATGAATAGCTATATGCAAGGCGCTAGCATGGTTTGTGATGGAGGCTTCACTAGCAACTAGTCAATCAAAATCTATAGTATTACTGTTGATGTAAAGCGCTACATTACGAAGAAATTGCACAAGTTGAATAGCCGTCTAGCGGTATGCTGCCTACCCAGGTTCCTTAGGCGAGGCTCGTTATGATTAAAATGGCAGTATTGGAGGAAGTGATTTAGTACTATCATGTCAGGGATAGTGAGCATAATATCTATTAAACTGTACTCCTATCATATAGGATAGACCAACGTTAGACTTTTAAAATTAAAGCTTTTCTGGATACGTTAAAGCGACACATACTATAGTAGCATGTCTCATATCTTAAATTACACTTTGTTCTCTCAACTAGACATGAACTGTATTGCCTTCAGCCATCTGCTAACCTTGATTTGCATGAGGCCATCTCATTTTTAGGCTGGGCTATCAGAAATCAACTACTTTTCTCTTACGACAGTTATTGAATTGACGCAAGTATGCATCTCGTTCTCCATCCAGCTGAATATCGAAATTCTAGTCTCAGTTGATTTATTATCTTTAGGATATTCAGAAGTATAGGTTAACAGTATTTGGTCTTTATGAACTATTGTTCGTTTAGCTCTTGGTTATAAAATCCTATATTTCTTTTTAGCTTTGATGAAAGTTTATACCACCTCAGCTAGTAGTTTATCAAAACAAACTCATGTCCTGTGAGTTGTATGGCTTCAACCTATCTTTTGGGGGCATCGACACGAGGAAGATGCCTAGGCAAGCCATGCCCCGAACATATAAGAGTCGACAGACACATGATATCGACTGGGTTAACTATATACACACTAACGTTAGGGATTATCAATACACAATACAAAAGATCCGGAACCAAAGACAACGCCAACCATATAAGCGTGAGCTATCATGCCTTGAACACCTTGCGTATATGACAGATACCCTCCGGCAAACGAGATTATGTGAAATTGAAAAAGTCCAGAGCATAGTTTCTCGGATCATTGTTGTTTTCATCAACACGTGCAGTCTTGCCCATATTTTGAGCATACCCGTTCATTCTCCCAGAACTCATTGCCCCCACGCTGCCATCGGCCCAGTTTGTATCAACATTAGGGAACTTGTTGGGTACCTGCCCATCCAAGCTCTTCTCATTACTCCCAAACCTGACTGTTTCCTTGCTTGAACCAAAAGCGGGTATCGCTGACATGATGCCGCTCGACATCGCTGCGCTTTGATTCAGGACGGAACTGGCACTGAGACCGGCAGTTCCAGAAGTCCAGTCAATGCCACCATTGAAATGCCCAGGCATGAAGGGTTGCTGCTGCTGCATGTGAGGCAAGTTCCAGCTATCTGGTATTGGATTGGAAATGTTCCCATTGCCCATTCCCCCTACCATGTGCCCGGAACTAATCTCAGCATGATGAACGTTGACAGCATTGCCACTCATCAAGCCCAGGCCGAGCTGATCTGGCTGATTAGGCATGCCCATAGAGAACAGAATTGAGCCAAGCGGTGGTTGACTTTGTTGACTATATGATAGGTCGTATGATTTATCAGAAAGGGGTGGTGCGGATTGCGGTGGTACGCCAAGAAATGGTGGTTTTGACGAAGCCAAGTCTGACATCTGTCGACTCAAGGATGGCCGTCTCTTCTTGTGCGGCTGGCTTAAATCAGAGTCTGCTTCACGCCTCACTGGAATGACCGGAGCAGATGAGTTGCTATCGAAAGAGACAACGCTTCTCAAGCTACTGGCACCTTCGTTGACGGGCTGACGACCCATGCTACCGCTACGTGATCTTGAGGATTCGCCCATGCTTGACCGGAACTGTTCAAGCACGGCCTTGAGTAAATCATCCATCCTACTGGCAGGATGATATGTAGGGCTCATATCGCTAAGAGCGTCAGACAGGATTTCGAGATAGCCGATATACGTTTGGCGATTTGGCTCATTACGCTGATATGCAAGCGCAGCGATCAGGGCAATGGACGCAGTTCCGGCATGCTGAATTCCTGTAATAAAGATTTTGCGTCCATCGAACCGCTGACGGTGCTGCCAGAAGATCCGTGCCACGCGTATTGCCTGCTGGGTGCAAATGCTGCGGGCCAAAGACGTGCGACTACCGTGAACAGTCCGTTGAGAATCGTCTGGTGAAATAGAGTGTCCCTCTGTCATGTGGCCAAGATGGTGTCCTGGACTCCCAGCCCCTGCTACCCCATCACCCTCAGAATTAGGATTGGATCCTGCGCCAGCATTGTCGCCTGTTATGGAGCCGTATTTTGCCCATGGTCGATGAAGCAAAATCATGGTTACGTGATATTGCTGATGCAACAGAAAAAAGCTGTAAGGGGCCGTCTTAACATTACTTGGTTTCCAAGCCATACGTTCAGGCAGTCGTCTGTACCAGTTTTGAAGCTGTCTGTCGAGGTTGATCACCTGTAAGTACCTGTTTTCCTCTGCTTCATTGATAGAAAACGTGGGTTTCTGTTCAACGGCTTTGTTGGAACTACTCAGGTCTCGTATTTCTACGATACGACCTGCTAGCTCCATCAACTCAACGAGTTGTTCATAGATTTCCGTGGTAAGATCTGGTTTGGGTGCATCAAGACCAAAGGAAGTAAGCAGTGAGAATCGATTGGACAGGAGGTCCACGTCTTGGCTCTTGATGGCCAAAGGACGGCCAAGGAATAAACCCCAGTATCGGTCAATGATGACACATGCCTGCATCACCATGTTTCGAATCTTGGTGTCTTGTTCAGAAATGTTACTTGTGCAGTCAAGATGTAGGCCAATATCAAAAGCGAGGCGGTTTGCCATCCCTAAAAGAAAGAAGAAATGAGTCAGGTCAAACGTTACCATGGCAGGGCTTCCGGGAGGCGCTCACCTGAATACATCCAGCCGGTGTTATCTCTGCCAACACCGCACTCGAGATCACCAAGCAGCAATAGGGCCTGAACGCTTGGAATACCACCCGGACGCTCAAGCTCGATGTCGAGCATGTGTTTTGCCTCTCGGTGGAGAATGCTTTGCCGTGGGGTCAATGTGATTTTACGCATATCGTCTCTGTCCATGTCGGCTCCACGATAGCCTGTTGCCAATATCGTAACATGGAGGAAATAAGAGTAAAATTTGGAAGACTTTGATATTCGATCTGCTTCAAAGGCAGCTCTATCGATGATCTGAATAACCGAATTATAGTATTGAAAAAAGCCATCCATGAGGTAGTCGTGCGTCTCGGAACCCAATGCCTGAATGATTCTTTCTGCCCGTCGAATCTGTTCTGGTGGCTCACGAGTATCAGACAGGCCTGAAGACTCAGCGTAGACATGGCTGTTGGCTGTGGGACCAAAGAAGCGTAATCGTCCTGAGATCTGATCGAAGGAAAGATTGCCCTTGGTCGAAAGGAGGCGATGAACAATGTCTTCTTGCTTTGGGTCCAGGATTCGAAAGGGTGAGTCTTCATTAGAACCCGAATGGGGCTGCTGTTTCTCGTTTGAAATTCCAGCTCCATGATCGCTTTCTGGCATGGCAAAGTCATCGGTGTGTGATTCTGGAGAGCGGTCTTCGCTTCCTGGAGACTTTGTATCAGATTTTATTGATGTGTCTGGATTAGCTGCGGTGGTTGTTGTGTTGTCTTGATACTCATGCCTCGTTTTTGGTGGGTGAGTAGCAGGAGGGGGTACAACGCCCTTCTCTAGAAGCATGCCCTCGAGCATAGAGATGCGATCTGACAATGATGACATGTACGCTTTGGATATAGGGCTGAGAAATATTGTATTAGCCTTGGGCCGTGGCGAGGCCTGGGTGTATGAGCTCATACCGTCTTCGTTCGTCGTCATTTTTGATGATGCACTCAGCACCTGACTTTGAACAGGCAACGCACTCAGTCTGGTTCTTGGGGACCACGCATCGGATCCTTCGGTCGCGACATGATGCACAAGCTACAGAAGCGCGATGCCGCGTCTGCTGCTTGCTGGTTTGACGGGCAGTTTGCGGTTGGTTCTGAGGGGAAATGCTGTCGTAACTCGCATCCAGGTTGGGGTTGGGGGCATCATTTGCACCAGCAGAATGAGCCATGACGAGCCACAGACGATCGAGTACGGCTGATCAATCCCAAGACGACTCACCGTTGACCTCTGATGATATAAAATCCAATCCCAAAAATGTTTTGTTGTCGGGAAGAAGTTTTTAGGTTTGAGAAGCGGAGATGCGAAATGGGAGCTTTACCTGGGTATTAAACCTGGCACTGGGGACTGGCACAGGCACAGGCACTGGGACTGCACTGGAACTGGAACTGGAACTGGAACTGGAACTGGACTGGACAGGAGCTTGGACCTTTCCCCACGTTGCTACTGTGGAGCTGAGAAAAGGGTCTCCCGGGGAAGAGAGTGTGTCGCTCACCCTTGGCCTTTTCAGGTGTAGGTAATTATTCATGATTTGAACTTGGGGAACTGGAGTGAGGACGGCTTTTGCTAGCCTGGCGTATGGGGATGAAGCGTACGTTGGGGTGCATCAGTGTCTCGATCCCTGTTTGGCCAGCCTGGAAAGCCAAAAACCCTCGAGAACCAAGAGGCCAATGGCCGGGTTTCTGCTAGTCTCACTGACAGGGCTTGAATGGACAGGGGGTTAGACAATGGCGTCTGCGAGGGAGGTCCAAGTGGCTAGCACATGGTATAAACTCTAACAGGTCTGGAACTGGACTGGACCCTACAGCATGGATGTAGAATGTATGTATGTACCACCAAAAGGGGGATGGGATGGAGGATTAACTCGGATTGCCCGGCATTTCAACACGTGATGATGCAGATAACAGGAAATACCACAAAATACAGTATGAAGGCCTGAGAATAAATGCATAGGCCTTAAGACTATATAGATATAAATATAGTTTTGACTTCAAGGCAAAGCTCTACTATTTACCCTCTGTCAAGCATTTGGGAGAGTTCGCTTTAACAACTTCCTAATACTGAAGTTATGCAAGTATCGCATCTGTAGCTCCACCCTTCAGGTTCCAGCTATGACAACCTCGCAGAATTGATTCATCTCAACTGAATTCCAACATCTGGCCATCAAGCGCAATGTCGATTCCCAACGAAGCTTTACAAAAGGTATAGTCTTTTACTTTCGCCCTTGCTGCGGTTCCCACTCCAGTCAGGACCCAAAATGCCCTGGCATGATCAGGTTATGCTAATGAGAATGCGACATCAAGTTGGTGCGGGAGATTGAGAGCCAGGCTCTAGTGGCCCAGCAGCAGATCGGCCTGGCACGTACGCAAATGACTTCGAAGCAACGGGAGCAGCGTCTCGTCAAGTTGACTCTGAGCGAAATGGCCAGTCTCCCTCAAGATGCCGTGGTATATGAAGGAGTCGGAAAGATGTACGTACTCTACTCCTCTCCCCTCCCCCTCTACCTGACGCCCTTTCTACTATGTTCGTCAACATCCATGTTTGTTTCGTCATCTAACCGCGGGTTGCTTTTTGTGCTCTTCTACAGGTTCGTTTCACTACCTGTGGATTCCCTGCGCCAAAAGCTCGAGGGCCAGACACAGACTTTGGAGGGCGAGGTGGACAAGTTGAGCCAGCGTTTACTTTATTTGGAAACGACGCACAAGAATAGCCGCGAGCATATCGAGCAAATGCTCCGCACGAAATAGACAAGCGCTGAGCAGTTCGCAAAATGAAACAAATGCCCTGTGAGCATCCTTCTGTGTCGCCCGTTAACCGCCCGTCTTCCTCACATTGGGTCGCGCCGAGCTGCGGCCATCTTGCCAGGAAGACCAAGTATAGAACAGGTTTGTTTCAATAGGCGCCAAGTTTGCGATGCCCTGGCTGCCCTTTCCAGACTTTCGCGTTATCCAGCCCTACAGCTGCGCCGCACTGAACCCACCATCAATCATACCGAGTGCGACCATCATCTCAAGGTACCTTTGCGCTTGCTTTGGGTTGTATCGTCTTGTGACTGTCTACTGACTGACTGACTGTCTAGGAAGCAAAGCATGGCGCCAACCCTTCTGGGGTATATTCCTCGATATAGTAAATACTTTCTCAGTGGCTATTACCATTCTTGATACGTAGACCACCACATTTCTCACCGCCGGTTCTGCAATCAAGGCCCAACTTCAGCTACAACTACATAGTGCAACCTTTGAATTGTCCCCTCATCTGCCGCCGAAGCCATTCGGGACCAGGTTCGGGACCAACAGCCCAGACGGAGTCTCGTCGGTTTTGGCCCCCACCAAGTCTCAGCCCCCGCCCCCCTCGTTAATTCCAGCCCTACAGGACCGAGGTCTCTTCCGAATAACGGAACATCTTTGTCGTCTGTGGGTTACGCTCTCACCTATTTATCAGTAAGCCGCTGCCGCTGCTTCTTTCTCCTCTCCCTTCTTCTCTATTAGCTTCTTTTTCCCGTCTTACGGAGCTGCCTATCTTGTGTACTACCACGTGCCATCAATCCTGCTTATATATACAATTGCTTCCACTATCACTTTACCACTTTCTCCAGTTTTGGCCAGCTTACTGCTGACTACACGCCAAGATGAGCAGAAATCGATACAGCTCCTCCTCCGAGGATGATTATGACATCCGCGTCCGACAGCGTGGACCATCCCCCGGTGGTATTCGTTACGTTCAAAACCCGTTAAGTTCTCGAAACTACTACGATGCGCCTGCTGGTCCCAGTTACCGAGCAGCAGACCGTCTCAATATTAGCGCTATACACCGTTCTCGCTCCCGCGAACGCTCTCGATCCCGCGACCGTCGTGCCAGCAGTCCTCCTGTGCCCGTTCCTGTTATCATCAACAACAAAATCTACAATGATCTTTCCTCTGACGATGACGATGATCGTCGTAAGCAAGTTGCGCGCTCTTCTCGGCGCCGTCGCTCACGCTCACGATCTACGCTATCTCGATCATCAAGGTCCCAGTCTTCGTCTTACATGACTCGAGAAGAATGGGAGGCTGAGCGAGCCCGCAAGGAGCTTGAAGATTTGCGCCTCGCCACCACGCGCGAAAAGGATGAGCGAAAGCTTGTCAAACAATACCGCGATGAGTGGGAGGCAGAGCAAGCGCGCAAGGAACTCGAAAAGAGCCGCCTTGCCAGCTCACGAGAAAGGGATGAGCAAAAACTGGTCAAAGGATATCGTGAAGAATGGGAAGCCGAGCAATCGCGCAAGGAGCTTGAAAAGATGCGCCGCGCCAATTCGCGTGAGGACGAAGAGCGCCGCCTTCTGAGAGAATATCGCGAAGAGGAGGAACTTAAGCGTGCTAAGCAGGAGCTGGAAAAGATCAAGGGCCGCCAAGCTCGTGCAGATGAGGAAGATCGCATCAAGAAAGAGCTTGAATTAAAGCGTCTCCGACAGGAAGATGCAGCTACTGAGCAGAAACAACGCCGCGAGAAAGAGGCAAACGCTGCTGTTGAAGATTACAAGAAAAAGGAGTTGGAGCGTGTTACCAAAGAGAAAAAGTTGAAGGATCAGAAGGAAAAGGAAGCTGCCGAGGCGGTCGAACGTTACAAGCAAGCAGAAAGAGATCGCATAGCTAAAGAAAAGGCGGATAAAGAGGCCAAAGACAGGGAGTATCAGAAACGTCTGAGAGAAGACCTTGCAAAGTCTGGGCTGGACGACAAGGCCATTGAAGCAGTTATAAAGAAGGAAAAGATCAAAAAGGCACCCTCACCGCAGCCTCAACCTATACCTCTACAACATCACGCAATGCCCCGTCCACCGATGGGCCACCAAGTCGCCCCAGTCAACCAAATCGTCAATATGACTCCGGTTGGTCAGGTTGGTCGACCGACGTATACGCGCATGTCTCGCCGGCATTTGTCCATTGAGTCGTTGCGTGAATTTGAAGTTGAGTTTGACTTTGATGCGGTATGTAGAATCCTTCTCTCTTCACTCCTACTTGAGCTAACAATACTATTAGGACCCTGACTATGTCCTGATCAGGCGCTGGGTTCCCGAATGGGAGCAGGATCGCTTGTGGAAGCATACCAAATTGATTCGCGAGAAACGCAACAGAATGCTTATGGTCGAGGAGAAGAGGCATGGCAGAGAGGAACCTGATTTTGAGTGGGTGCGCAAGAAGTCTGATAAGCACAGCCGCCGCAGGAGCAAATCGCCCTCATTGCTCATGTACTTGGCTGGTGCCAGGCCGGCATAGACTTGCAAAGCGGATATATTGACTGTGCGAGCGAGATGCTTTTGACATTTTAATATGAACTAAGCGGTAGTCTTTCTAGTTTTATCTTTGAGATGAGTTATTGTTACAGTTGTTGTACACACAATATACATCTTATTTTCCTCCGGCTCGACGAATCAACTCCTCATAGACTGTCCAAGCCAGCGCCGAGCTCATGGCTTTGCGGCTCATGCGTAGTGCCAAGCCATCCCAAAGTGACCGAACGCCCTCCTGTGTAACCATTTTATACCAAGCATGCCATATGTTCCTGTATTCCAGTGGCTGTAGTTGAATGCGCGTCTTGACGGCATCGAAAGGATTCGAGATTACTGAACATGCTGCACCAGCGAGCATTGCAGACGTGAAGTTGACCGAGCTGGCCAAAGTGGCTTGCATCCTGGTTGGGCCGTCGCCAGATACTACCGGCTTAGATGCCAGAGATCCGAGGCGCGACTTGAGCATTTCATAGAAGAGCACATACATGCCAGCATATGGTGCGTCTCGAAGTGCTGTGGCACCAAATCCAGAGAAAAATCCACGCCAGCCGTGGGTGCGTCGAATGTCGACAGCTGCCGACAAGATCGAAGGATAATTATAGAGGCTAGATTCGAAGCGGACCTTGATGACAGTGAGAGGCATCAAGACAAAGCCCGCGAATGTCCTCGCAACTGCGCCGGATATGAGGTTGCCCGAGTTTGTGAGCGAAGGCAAGACTGATGAGCGACCTTGAGTCTGGAGACGGCGCCCGAGTATGCCCGTCTGGTGGGCATGATGACGGATGGCATTGAGTGAAGTGAAGTAAAGAGCTGACCCGAATCCCGTCCGTAGCGCAGAGGGCACCGTGCCCCTCCAGAGTGATTGCACAAGGCTTGAGGATTTTCTCAGATCCCGTAGAGTGGCGGTCAACGACGAGCTTCCAGACTGCTGTACTCGTGTCTTGAGAAGATCCAAAGGCTGTAAGAGGACGGCAGAAGTGACACCGGAGCCGAGGCCAGATACAAAATGGCGAGCTATTGAGTCGTGTCAGATGGTTGACAATGAAGCCGATAGAGGCCGATCTACGCCGGGACGCCCGCTCTCAATTGGACCTTGGATGAGAGGCATACCTGAGTTGGCGGACCGAGAAGGTCGTTGCTCAGTCATTGGTAAAGGTGCAACAGCAGCGACATCATCGTGCTGAGCTGGAGGACTAGCAATTGAGATGCCCATGGCTAGTCGCAAACTTGGGCCACATGTCGAGGGATTGAATGAGTGACGTGACGAGATAAAATCGGACCAAAAGGCGAGACCCCGTTGCAGGAATCGGGCCCCGCTTTGATGCATCTAGCACGTGTTGGTGAAGAGAGTGAGCTTGTATGTAGTAGAATGCGATCCACGGCTCAGGCTCAGTTCGCGCCACTAGCTTGGCTGCCCCGATAATCGCCTATGACCGACTCAAGACGTCCAGCAAGCAGGCGATGTCGTTTAACAAGTTCAACCCATTCATCAACGCCAATTGAAGCAAGAAGCATGCCGAAATCAGCTCCTAATCTTCCGAGACTTCCAGCGCAATAAAGCACCTGCGTCAAGATGCTTTCTCGTGATGTCTGGTCCTTGACGGTTGGAAGGTAGATGCGGAGCGTCTCAACAAGCATCTCGACTAGATGTAAAGGAAAATTGGCCATTGGCGACGGTAGCACTCCCAGGGGATCCGTCTCATCACCAGTATGGGAAGCGAAGCTCGAGCTTATGCTCTTGAACACAGACACTATGCTGAAACTCTGCTCGCGAAAGATTTCAATGAACCGTTTGAGATAGCGCTCCGTTTGTTGGCCACCAGACCAGGAGCTGGCGGCCTTGTCTTTTCGAAGTCGTTCCTCGTCTGCAAGATCTCTGAGAGGTTCCAATGCTTCTAATGTCGTCAAAAGCGTAGATAAACGACAGACCAAGAACACAGCAGGGAGTGCATCTTCGGTTGACGCGTCTGTTACCAGGTCCGGAACGATGCGTTTCAACCAGCCTATTGTTCGAACAGCTGCGGCGAGCTTGAGGTTTGGAGCCTTGAGCGTTCCGACGAGATCCGCCGCCATTTGTCGAATGGCAGAATCTGCCTCCTCCAATACCGAAGTGACGAGTGGTGAGTCTGGGTAGAGTGAAGCCAGGCGTCGGACGTGCGCATATAGCTCGAGGGTAGACGAATGATTGACTGGAGCGGTTGAAACGGCGGACGAAAGTAATAGGGGCATCTCCATGACATCGACAAGGCGTTCAGAGTTTCTAAGGAGTAGCAAAGCCTGTTTTCTTCGCGCAAGCAGCTTGCTCTCGCTGGCCTTGCCAAAGGCAGACGAAAAATGTTCGGCTTGTGCATCAAGTCGAGGAACTGCTTGGACTAGATCGGAGGCTCGCTGAGCTAGAGTTGGGAGAGAGTTTCGAAGCGACGCATGGCTGGCAGCTGACTCGACAATCGGTTTATGGGATCTCTTGGAAAGCGCTTGTATGGCGAGGAGTAGGGTATGAGACGTCTGGGATAGAACTTGAGGTTCTGAGGTTTGCAGCAAGCTGGACTGTTGTTCTGCAAGGTGAGTCAAGTACTCTAAAGCAGAGGGGTCATTTTGCTGCTCAGGAGCCAGCAAGTCCCGTAAAGCCTCCGCCATGATGGTTGTAATTGTAAACCCGAGATGTGAAGCGCACGGTAGGCAATCTGTCTTGTCGATAGAAGCTGTATGGAAGCGATGAGAGCAGAAGATATGATCACGCGATAAGAGCAATGTGCCTGTATAATACCATCCCAGTCTCTAAAGTTCTGACACAGAAATGCGAGGGCGTGCTCCCAGTCCCAGGCGTGGTGTATCTGGTGCTCTAAATGAGTGAGTGAGGTGGCAGCTGGGCTGTTAAGGGATCTGGTGGGGTGGTAGAATGATGCGACATGCTGCCACATTAGGTAAGTAGCTGTGATTACCTAAGTCTCAACGTTCAAGTTATACGAGGATCTATACCTGTCAGACGCTAGTGTCGTGTCATTCTTAGCTAAAAGAGGCTGGTGTGCTGTACTAATTGTAGATTAAGCTCCAAAGACAGATTTGGTGCAACCATCCGGACCCTTACCCGTGGTGTTCCCACGTGAGGCTTCCCCAACAGACGTGACCGAATCTTGGTACTTTATGTATGTACAAGATGGATATAGTTCACTACCCCATAAGCTAACCTTGTCTTTTGCGGCGCATTGCCTCGGTCCTTTATACTTGTTCGTCCTCTCTCCTCGACCTTGTTTTGGCTCTCGACTGTAACCATCTGCGAATGCGAATTCTCGACAGTATCTGCGCTCCCAATACGTCCGTCCCATACCATCCCGCCCAACATGAAAGATCCGTTTCCCTTCCCGCCTGTGCATTGGCTATCAGAGAAGACGCAGCCCTGGGCTGACTACTTTGACCTTCCAACTCTGCCATTGCATATTCACGAAGTCTTTGCCGCTGCGCTTCTATACTCGGTCATCTTCTGGCCAATCTCGCCATGGATCTCCAACCTCCTAGCTCCAGAGCACTACTCCAAGCTTCCCCGCAAGCGACGACTTAACTGGGATGCCCATGTTGTCTCCATGGTTCAAAGCTGCCTCATCAACGGCCTTGCTATTTGGGTCATGTTTGCCGATACCGAACTTGCCAACATGGACTGGGAGGAGCGTGTCTGGGGTTATACAGGCGGCGCTGGCTTCATCCAGGCACTTGCGGCTGGATACTTTCTTTGGGATTTGGTGGTCACCAGCTTAAACCTCGATGTTTTTGGCTTGGGAACGCTTGCGCATGCCGTTGCCGCACTGCTTGTGTACTCTCTTGGATTTGTAGGTGCCCCAGAAAGCTGTCCGTTTTCCAATACTTGGTGCTAATCTATCTTTTCAGCGTCCTTTCCTTAACCACTACGCTTGCGTCTTCATCCTCTGGGAGCTGTCTACTCCTTTCCTCAACGTCCACTGGTTCATGGACAAGCTCAACATGACTGGTACACGTGCGCAGCTCTACAATGGCATCATGCTCCTCTTCACCTTCTTCTCCTGCCGCCTCATCTACGGAACCTATTCTTCCTTCCGTGTCTATCGCGATGTGTGGTCCGCCATCAACGTCAACCCCGATATCAAGACGCTTGTGACACCAACCATGTCTTTTGCACACCCAGACTCTACGGTTCCCATGTGGCTTGGCGCTGCGTACCTAGTCAGCAACATCACACTGAATAGTCTCAACTTCTACTGGTTCTTCATGATGGTCCGCGCTGTTCGCAAGCGTTTCGAGCCTTCATCAGGCTCGCAGGAAAAGATCGACGAGGGCCCAGTTACCGAAGCCGAGATTGACCTTTCCACCGTGGCAACGGGTGCGGCCAGAGTTAGTGGTGGTTATCGCCGGAAAGCTTGAGCAACTCGCCACCACAGCTTCAAGTTACCATATAGCTTAGTCTTACACTGTCACAAAGTTCCGGTAACAACTTGCATTTGCCATGTTTCTCACCTGCCAGGAGATACACTCATGTAACTGCTACGTCACATGGCCAGGACCTGGGGAAATGGGGTGTCGACTTGTCCGCGACTTCGGAAGGGATCAAGATCATGCACGTATCAACTGGTTATTCGCCTTCGACTGGTCAACCGGAGAAAACAATTGCTCGAATCGCACACGCTTACAACCGTTGATGAGGTTCCGAAACGTAAATCGAATAAATTTGGATTTTGTCTGTTTTAGCTAATGTCATTTTGTCGACTATTTTCATGAGGCAACGGTTACGCTATCAATAGCACTTGCATGTTTTATGTTTGCTCACGACTTGGTATAGACTCAATAGATTTGGATATTAGAAGAGACTAGCCCGGTCTGACCGGGGACCGTCATGGATACAGTATTATCTTATCTCAAACTCAACTTCTAGGTAGGTAGGCTCGCCCGACAGACCAGATATTCATACAAGATGTGAAGAAATGTGTCCAGAGTATCTGCCAAGCATAGCGCCACGAATTGCCACCAACAACCAATTACTATAAACAGGATCAGAATCCGAAAGGGTTTTGAGGAGCTACAAGAATCGTTAGCAATACACATATACATACAAAGGTTGATAAACTTACTCGCTTGCGACAAGTTGGCCCTTCGCCCCGTTGCTTGGGGTGCTAGCTTCTTGGTCTCATTCGTCACGCCAAATCGCACAGGAGGAGGCGGTCCTGTCTGTTGTGGCTGTAGAGGCTGCAGAGGCTGAGTTGGCGCATTACCCATGCCGCTCATACCGGTCATCTGGGGCTGCAAAACAGGCATGCCTGTTCGCTGGGGTTCAAGAGCTGGCGGCAGATAGCTGTTGATGCCTCCCGGAGGAGCACCATACATTGATTGGGTGGCCTGAAACGGCGGTTGGAAACCTGTAGGTTGAGCCTGCATCGGAGTGAACTGGTTCTGCCCCTGCATGCCAGTCATCATTGGCTGCATAAACTGTCCAGCACCGGTAGGGAAAGACATCAAACCAGGTCCTTGCTGTCCAGGGAATCCAGTCATGTTGGGCTGCAGCTGTTGCGGGGGTTGCTGCTGCTGCATTTGAGCAGTGTATTGCTGCTGTAGACGAGCCTGGGTGATCTCGCTCAAGCTCTGGCCAGGGGGGGCAACCTGACCCTGCAATGAGCCCGTCATTTGAGGCATCATTGGGGGAGGAGCAAAACTGCTAGGCTGGGCTGATTGCGGAGCTGATAGGGGTCGCTGAGGTGGTGGAGGCACGAGAGAGCCCTGGTTGGGAGAAGCTTGGGGTGGAGCAGGACGCTGCCGTGCTTGTGCGACTGATGTAAAGAATGATGGAGTAGCACCACCCAGAGGTTGCGACACAGGTGCCGATGAAGTTGGCTGTGCAGAGATAACAGGCGCCGGAGGGGCCGCTGGTGCTGGTGCTGGCTCGGTCTTGGTAGGCTCGAGTGGTGTCGACAGGAGTGACAACTCTTGCATGGAGCCGGTCAAAGCTGGGGGTGGAGGTGCAACTGGCGCAGATTCAGGGGCAGGCTTCTGACTAGGCTCAGCAGGAGGCTGCGGCTTTGGTTGAGGAGGTGACTGTTGTTTACTTGGCTTCACATCCCAAGCATCATCGTCGAAACCTGAACTGGCTGCTTGGCGAGGCTCAGAGTTCTTATTCGAGGGGCTCGTCGGTGCAGACGATTTGGAATCGTCATCAGCAGCCTTTGAAGAGTCGCCTCTAGAGAAGGCACTAGCATCAACAACATCGCTCGTTTGTACTGCAGGTGCAGGTCGTCCCTTGCGAGTATTGTTTCGTAGTGTGCCACCAGGTCCAGAGAACAAACCGCCCTCGCCATCGGCTCCATCAGCGGTTCCCCTCTTTCCACCACGACTGCGGCCATACTTGGCATCCAAAGTGCGCATCACTTTGATAATGTCACCTTCACGAATTCCAAGGGCTCTCAGGGTGGTAGCGTCAACATCCGGAAGCACGCTCTCGTCCATGGAATCTTTGATAAAAGCCTGGGCGTACCGCTCGCACAAGCCCACCGCAACTTCGCAGGATAAGAAAAACTGAAACCAGTCGTAGTCGGACTTTGGGTCCTTGTCGATGGTGGCGCCAGCTGAAGGACTACTACGTTCGGGGGACTTCTTCTCGGCAGACCTGGCTCGCTTGACATCGGCCAATGGCTTTTCGTCTTCCAAAGATATGCCTGTAAAGTTTTCAACATACTCAAGGTCTTCGCGAGACATTTTGGTAATAGGGACAGCAATCTTGACACCGTTCATCTTGTGCAAGTGAATTTTGCCATCCTTCAGACCGAGAAACTGAGCTTCGACGCTGAACGATCGAGATCGATCTGTCCAAGTGCGTACCTTGGACGCATCCGGTTCTATGAAAGTCCGTGTCAGCGGATGATACCAGTGCTGAGGCGCACATAAAAGTGAAAGTATAGAGGCCTGATAGTGTGACACTTACTAGACTTTGAACGGCTTTGACTGCCGCCATCGCTTCGTCCGTTTTCTCGACGGCTCCGCTGTTGTCCCGAATTACTACCATTCTCTCTTGCCATGAGGCTACTACCCCGTTCGGGGAGAGGCATTCCCGGTCCTACCTGCTGAGGTTCTTTGCTCGCCTTAATGGCCTCCTTGGTCAATCGAATTTCTTCTTGGCGATTTTGTTCGACAAGCGACTTGGCCGCGTTCATGCCGCCCGAGGGCGACGCAACAGTGCCGGTGATCTCGATATAGCTGCTTGGAACCACTCCTTCCTTTCCATTCTTGAGTCGACGAACCTGCCACCATTCTTCACTCTTCGCATCGTCGAGAATAAAGACCTCGTCTCCGACAGCTACGGTTACCTCGTCGTCTCCTTGAGCCATGAAGTCGTATAGAATCTGTCCCTTCTTTTGACCACCACCACTAGTACCTTGTGTACCAGCCATGATTACCTCACGCAGTCCTTCAGCACGTACTGCACCAGCTAATTCACCCAGCATGCTGACGATCTCCTCGGCAGTATCCTTTGCTCCCGCATGAAAGTCGACACTCTTGCTTGGACGTACAAGCTCCATAAAGACGTGCTTTCCCTCCCGCGAGTAATGGGTCATACGGTCGGCGGTCCATTCTTGTGAAGGTCCATCAGAGGCATGCTCCGGAGCAACCAGTATTACACCTGTCAAGAGATTGATTCCTAACGTGGTCGGCATCTTCTTTTTCTTGCCCATGATTGATATCATCTCGTTGATATTATACATGTGGAAGCCACCAGGGGTGCGCTCAACATCCTGCCGTCTGTTAGGATCCCTCTGATCCTGGTATCCGCGACTGAGAGCAGGGGATGGGGGTTCATCATAAGTCGGTGATGGTGGAGCTGGCACCCGTGGTCGGGCTGGTAGGGTAGGGGATCGTACAGGCTCGTCGTCGACATCTGCTGGTTCGCTGAACGTTACGGACGCACGAGGAGGTTGGCGCGGGGCTGCGGATTGCTGGGACTGCTGTGAATGCTGGGAAACTGAGCGATTATGCATGACACCTGCGATGGCAGCAGCCGGGTTCGGAGGGGGCGGCGCAGTGTCGCTCGGTAGGTCCGGGGATGCCGCCTCTGGTTCGGGCTCAGGAGCTGGGGCAACAGGAGGCCTCGAAGGAAGCGCCGGCGGAGGAGAAGGCATTGGCGGCTCCGCAGGCTCGTCAGATGCCCCCATTTCGATGTAGTTGGAAGGGACAAAGCCAAATTCGCCGTCGAGGCCAGTCAGGATCCAGTCAGGATCTGACGTATCGTAGACGGCAAGAGTAGCATCTTCGTGAAATGACAATTCCTCATCGGTTTGACGCGTATAGTCGAAAAGAGCTCGAGCGTGATCTATAGGTTGTGCCTTTATGAGGCAAAGAAGTAGACTTTAGTAATGGCGCCGTCGATGCTTTGCGAGTTGCTCAAGACCAGCTTACCTCCTCTATGTAATTGTTAGGGATGAGGCCGGTTGGTTCATCCTCATCGTCAGCTCCAGCCTTCTTCTTGGCCTTCCACCACCCATCGTCACCATTCTTATCGAGGACATAGAGCAAGTCCCCGTCGGTGATGGCAAGCTCGCCCTCGGCCTGAGGCGCGTAGTCATAGAGAGCCCGGTACACTCCCAGAAACCCCATGTCGGAAAGTCGTGGATCGACTCGATCGGCTGCACCGCGGGCGAATGTGCCTCGAGAAGATGCAATTTGCTATCAAGGACGAGATGGAAGAATGGGAGGGAGGGGCTGGGGCTTGGTATGAAGCGAAACACTGCGATGCGATTGCGATGCGAAGTGACGCAGTGCGTCGTTTGTCTGAGGAGCAGGTATGGACCGATGCAACGAACCGTAATCTAGGTATGCATGTACCTTCCCCCTACAAGTCCAATAACCTGAATCTCCTGGGCTGGTAAATTGACTACTACTTTTGGTATTACAGTGGTGTTAGATACGCTCTGCCCTGTGTCAATATATCTCTAAACAGACAAAATGGCCCACTAAGCTGCTACTATACGGGTGCGTAATTTGCGTCTCCCCTTTACCTTATCCTGTTAGAGGTTACCTAGGTACCTACAAGGTAGTTGGGCTGGAACTCCACCACTTACCTTTCTCCCCACAAGTAGCAAGTAGCAGCCTGAATAACGTCAGCTTGCTTGGAACCGGGTGTCAGACTTGAAGCTTATCATCCTGTACCCTGCATATCAGGCCTCAGCCACAGAAGCTGTGTCAGCTTTGAGATCAAGGTAAACTTATCATAGGTGATTTAGTCTCGTCTGGGCTTGGCTTCTGCTAATGTAGCCAGCCCTAGGGTAATCAATCATGTGAAGAATGGCTTATAAGTCACTATTAACTGCCTGTTCTTATATGTCATGAACAGTGAAGGCCGGTATTGTGTGGTAAAGAGTAATGCGAGCTACTATACGATGACTGTCCATATGTAGATTTATGATGCACAGCATCACGACACGACCATTCTACAAAGACACTTACTAACACCTAAAAACACAAAGTCCTGATTGCCAACCCGTATTATGCAAACACTCACATCACATTTACTACTCACCGAGTAACTATAATCAAATGCCTGGCCAGTGAGCAGCGTTATCACGGATATCGTTCTAGAGTTATGCCTATGCCTACTATCACTAGACCTCGAGGCATCACTGTCTATATAAGCCCATCAAATCATCCTGGGCGTAATCCATTCACGATACCTTACGATCATTACACATCATATACATAACCATAACCAGAGTGAGTGAGATCAAGTCTCAGGACCAAAGACATCGTCTGCAATGTCTGGTTCGTCATGGGCTTGGGCGAGGTTTCGGTGGCTACCCGTACGGTGTCCTCGAGTGAAGATACCCGGAAACATCCTCGGGTCGCTCCCCGATAGATGGTCTGCCAGAGGATCACTAGACCATGTCTGATCTCGACCAGCTGGAGCCCCCATGTTTGTGGTGTGATGGCCAGACGCTGAAGGAGAGGTCTCGACATTGGCAGTTTCATTGCCTGTCGCCACGCTCACGCTAGTGGATTGGCCTGCGATAGACGCTACTGACTCTGACATTTTACCCTCATTGCCAGTAGCCTGTGCTAAAGACTCATTGGTAGCCTTGTAGGTGACGTATTTTGATAGTCTGGGATCGATGGCGTTAGCATAAGAAGCAGCCACACAAGACAACAGAAAGGGGCACTCCAAAGATTCCAACTTACACATCCCTCTCCTGCATCAACGTGAAGTAGCGGAATTCCTCTCTTCGATCAGGAACATTCGTCTTGACCATGGCATTTCCTTCTTTGCCTGGCTTGTTACAACCACGTCCTAGCCAATGTTCCTTGATGGACAACTCGTAGCCGCTCTGTTTTACCGAGTTTTTGGCCAGCTCACACATATCGACGGAATTGAGTTTGTAGATCTGTGCTGCAACCGCGTACTCCTCAATCAGTGGCTCCTTGGTGAACGCAAACTGCAGAGGATCGTCTGTAGACAACGACACATTGAGACCCCGCTTGAAATACTGGTGGAATGGGTTCCGTTCGTAGGCCAGGAATAGAGCATTGTTACTCAATGGCGACATGGCGATACCGATCTGATCCAAGTAAAACACATACTGAAGAAGAGGCACCTTGCGAAGAAGCAGTCCGTGACTGATGCTGTGACAGCACAAGGCGGCGACAGCCAAGTGCTCACTATCGCCAGCCTCTCCACAATGAGGTCGCAAGACGAAAGTGTTGAAACCACGCCTCTTGCGCCATTGGTTCAAGGATACCAGGTTAGAGAAGAGGTAGTAGATCCAATAGCTATAGGGAGGGTTTTGCTTAGTGTCCCAGACCTTGGGTACGGGGAACTTCTTGAAGAGTCGGCGTTCAACCTTGCTTTCGTCGTCAACGCTGTCGAAACCAATCACCCGCTGCAGGAAAATATGCAACTTTGGGTGGCTTGATGGGTCCTTGGTGACTTCAAAGAGTGGCTGGAAGACATTCTTGACCACCTGTTCAAACGACTCCATTAAGCCACTAGCTTTGTAGACGTCGTAGAGGCGAGGAATTTGAATGAGCCAGCGGACATTGTGCGAGAAGAGCTTGTTGTCAACCACCCAGGCAGCGAGCTTGTCCCACTCGTCTATAGATTTGCCATAAATCGAGATGCGCCACTCAACCATCTGATACTTGCTTGATTCAAGATCCGAGATGACTTCTTTGGTGATTTCAGCAAGGTAGCGGCCATGGATGAAGTTGTCCGTCTTAAGGAAGATTGTTCGGAGACGTGATTCTCCAACCGGATTGTACTTCAGATTGAACTTGTCAAATCGATGGAATGAATCAGTGTGAGCCTGCGAAAGTCAGTGGAACGTAACTTCAAGACCGCGTTCTACAGAGGGATAGCCTTACATGCATATCTAGAGTGTCTATGCTCAGGTCATAGGCAGTCAAATTGATACTGGCGAACACCTCGGCTAGAGTAAGATGTCTTCCATCACGAAATAGCACTACTTCGTTGGGAAACTTCTTCATCTTACTTTTGATGAAGCGCAAAAGATGTTTCTGGTTCATACACGCAGAATGGTGAACGTGAGTGTCGACCTTTCGAACGTTGTAGAAATCTCGATGAGGAACTTTCTTGCTGTCGGCCGTTTCTTGGTACTCGTTCAATAGGACATAGAGGTTGAACTTCCCCTCAAGGTACTGTAGACGTCGGAATGCAAAGCTCTTGCTTGGCCCATCGGATGAAACGTCCAATATATCATCCAAATCCATGTAGAACTCTCTGATAGTTGGGACCCGGATCACTGGCTCCTGAGCATCGCTTTCAAATACTTGATAGACCCCGCTGTCATCCAGCTTGTACGTAAGCCCATCGTCGCCCGGCAATGGTTGCAAGTCAGCCATGTCAAAGTCTTCTCCAACGTCCTGACCCGGCTTTCGCCTCCTTGCTGATCGCTTGTTTTCATGGTGATCATGTGATGACTCTCCAGGCAAGGATCCAGCCGCATCCTTGGTGCCATTCAATCCAGTGTTCTCTTGGCCAGGAACATGTTCCACAGGATCCGTTTGATGTCGCGAGGATTGCTGCCATGCCGGTTCAGGTGGAGGAGGATAGATCTCCCAGTTTGGGCCATCTCTTGGGTTGTCATCGGGACCCTGGTTGGAAAGGGTAATGTATTTGCGCCTAGTATCTAAGATTCTCTGAATGTTCTTGGAGATGGCGCTTAGTTCAGACGTGATGTGAGGTTCAGTATCAAAGAGGCCACCGGAAGGTAGACCATTGCTAGAACCATCAGGAAGGCGTGGATCCTGGGCTACTTGACCGGCATGAGGAACAGCAGAAGGATAGCTAGTTGGGAATGATGCGGGTTGTGCCTCAAGCTTTGTAGGTGACTGAGTGAAACCCGATGAATCAATGGCAGGATTCGGCATCTCCAAGCCTGGTGGGAAGGAATCCGCACGACGGCCATTCGCATCCAACACCAAAGAATCGGCGCCATACTCAGTTGCAGGGCGAGAACCAGAAGCCAGGAAAGGGCTTTGAGGTATAGACTGAATGCCAGGCCCACCACCGCTTCTTGCATCGGCCTTGTTTCGATGGTAGAAGTATTTTGCGTCCGTCTGGCTCATTTGGCGCTCAGCAACAGGATCATAAAAGGTCGTTCGCTTGGGCAAGTCGCGGAGAAGCATTCCATCCTCGAGCTCCTCGGCGTCTTCGCCGGCGTGCGAACCCGCATCGGAATCTGCTTCTTTGTGCAAGGCGCCATAGCTGGTTGCACCAGAGTCTCTAGCCTCGTCTACCTCCTCATCTGACTCTCGTGCTCGTACATCGAGCGCGGTTGATTCGCCTTCTTCGAAGATAGGACCGCCTATGAAATTTGCTCGGTCAGCAGGCTTGCAAATTGCTGCAGTCGATATCGAGAGGATGGCCTGTAATATCGAGTCGGGCGCAACAGAGGGGCAGGGTAAGCTGCGAGATACATACCGACCATGGCGATTCGTTGACTTGATATTCGATTTTTGGTATAAACGATGGTAGAGTGCTATAGCCAAACAAACTTCTCTGATTCAAGGAATAGGTCCTAGATCCTACAATCGACTCAAGTTTGGTTATCGAAAGCAGAACAAAAAGAGAAGCGGGGGGCACTCGAAAGCGTGCCCGCAGTAAGAAGAAAGTAAAAGCAGCCCGTGAGAATGAGAATGAAGTATTGGATGACGGTGTGACACACGCCAGGGTTGTTAGCGCTAGCGGGCCGTAGTGGAACAGTGCGTCGGTGCACTGTATGTGGTAGGGGCTTAGAGCTCCAATAAGCTAAACTCGTTGAGGCATCTGCTTCGGTATTGAGTTGAAGCTCCACAGTTGAGATAGGCCCGAGCTGTATTGTATGTAAGAGGAGGTATTCTCAAGAGAAGCCTGTTAATATTGTACGACAAGTTTGGTTATTGAAGAAGAATATTCAAAGTAGAACTATTGAGGGAAATGGTATCCATAACTCAGCCACTAGGGCAGGGACATCGTTGAAATAGTCCATTGCGGTATGAGTCTAAAGGTCTAATTCTCAACTGCCAGAGATAGGCATCTTGGACATCCCGGAGACCTCCCTGTTGATAGAACGGAAGCCGCCGAATCCCAATAGAAGTCCAGATAGTGCTTCACTTGGGCGAAATCCCTTATTTCCGGTACTAGACAGCATCTAGGGCGATGCAACTGGACCCTTTCAACGCATACATAGAATAAGTAGCTAGGAACAAAACTACAAACAAGCAGGATACACAATAGTGGCACTCAACTTCCCCAAGACACACACTTGTCCGCATCAAACATGCTACAATGCCAACATTCCGAAAATTTTCAGCCTGCGACAAGTCTTAATCGCCGTTTTGCCATGTGCACTTTCTCCCAGAACCATGGTAAGTTAGTACACAGAGCATGTTACATGAATGTCTTCACCCGACATTCTACTCCACCGGGTCCCGGAGTTTGGGATCCCTAAACCATCATGAGCGTGTTCCTGCATTCGAATCCTTGGATTAAATCTTGGGTCCCACCTGGAAGGAGACCCTAGTTAGGATAGAGCTTGTGATTGTGTTGGTCCGTGGATCTTAAGAAAATTTTGTACTCGCCAAGAGTGTCGTATCTTAACGTGCCTGATCATGAATTTCCACGAGGCCTCAAGCGCTGTCCCTGGCTGTTGAACCTGGCCTCGAAACTCATGAGTCAACCGATGGCTCGCCTCCTTTAGCCTTGATGAAGGAAAAATACACGATAGCTTGAACAAATTAAGCCTTTGTTACCCAGTACTACAGATGATGGAGGATGACAAAAGAACCCGCACGAGCAAATTCTTACTGCATCCGTTACTGTCCATTCAATCCTCGAGCATCTAAGACCCAAAGGCTCTATAAAAAGAGGCACCTGACTCAAGATCAGTTAATCGTCCTTGGAGTCATGAGCAATAATATCTCCATCAAAGGCTTATAGTCACCCGGTCCTTAAATGGGCACAGTTACATGATATCAGTATTGCAAGGTAGAAATTCGGCCTTGGCCAAGGGGTTCTACTTCACTTCGTCCTTGCCCAATTTCCTGACACATCCAGCTTTCTGAGGTTGTGTAATTGGGTCAAATCGAATGCTCTTGTGCTTATCATTCAACTATCTCCTCCAGGACCGCTAACAAGTCACAGGTTTCTTCGGTTTCATTGATGGCGTTACTATGGCAGCACAAAGTTCATTGAAACAGGAGACGCAATGCAGGGGCACTGTCTGGCTGACTGTAACTCAACCAGTTGGGCAACAAGTGTAATACACGACATGCCTTTTTGTCGTCAAGCTGAGAAAATAGTCTTTGCTGTGAAAGAGGTTTGGCCAACGGTAATCTGCGAATGTGACCAGAGTTGGAGAACATATCATAGAAGCGAGTCTCATTCTTCCATATGATGGACAGTTCAATAGTCTTCTTAAAAAGTCTGTTGAGATGGGTTTACGGTATCATGATGCTGTTCCCTGTATTCAGATTGGGGACCATGTAGATAAATGCTTGAATAGCATAGCGCTGCGTTGTGGACTATTCCACCGTTCGTACTGAAAATCATCAGTCAACATCACAGTTGCTTGTACACAACAGAGTCAACAGAGTCAACCACTAGAAACCCTCGTTTCTCGTTGCTAGATAGTATATGTTTACACAAGGCTAAAAGATCGTACGAATAGGGTCGTCTGGATTCTCTAGTCTATCTATACTCTTCGACGGTCTTCTCATACATTAGTACATATATAACGTGGACCAAAAATTAACGATGACCTCGACAGCATGCCAGTCATTCGCCGATAAACGCCAAATCTTCCCTGGCGTGGCATAATAGCCCTTGCATAAAACCAGATACGCCATCTATACCCCGGTAAAAATCGCGATAATGCAGTCATACATGCAGATACTGCAACCTTTCTAGTTTGCCTTGTGATCTCCAGCAGGAGTTTCCTTCTCTACAGGTGCCTTCTTCCGCGAGCCCACCGAGTAGAGTCCGCCGGCACTGAATACGATAAGAGCACCAAGTAGCGTGCCAGGGGCTAGCTGGTTGCCAAAGAGCCAGATGCTCAGTAGCAGGCTGACGAGCTTTCGGATGTTGAGAACAATGGTAACGGTAAGGGCCGTTGATGCGGCTGCCAAGAGGTTAACGCCTCGAATACATGCGTACTGCGTTAGAACATTGGTCATGAGGAAGACGATCTGGCTGGGAACCATGAACTTCGATGTTGCGAAACCCAGAACGCCTGTCAACTGCATCGGTGTACTCGTCATGAGATGAGAAAAGGTACGGGTCATTGAGGGAGCGAAGGGCAAGAACAGCGGCAAGGAGAGAGCATGTGAGTAGAAGAGATTTTCCTTCCACTGTGGGCCGTATCTGGCATAAGTCGCCTCTGTGTAGAGACCCATGATAGCGGAGAGAACCTGGGCCACAAAGAGGATCAAGAGTCCAGTGCTAAAGGCTGGGCGACCACTGCTCTCGCTTGTGCCCTATTGATGAAGAATGTCAGAGACACTTCATGCCTGTCATTTAGAAAAGAATACTCTTACCTTAGCCTGCGCATCAGACCATGCGGCGAGAATAACGCCCAGTGTCAACAAGAAGACAGCAACAATCTGGGTATGAGAATATCGCTTGCCATAAAGATATCCTGCAGCCATAGTTGTGATGCTTCCACCAGATCTGAGGATGATGTGAACCGGAACCGAGATATCATAGCTGAACGCGTGGTTGTTGAGGAGGTTGATGGTGAAGAAGAGAACAATGTTGAAGATCCAGCGGCTTAAAGGGACTTTGTTGGGCGTGAGAAAAAAGCGGCTGTTCCAGTCAAACTGGGCAACAAATCCTGTAACAGCGACGAAGAGGAATTGTACAAACGTCAACAGGGTTCCTATAATACATTGCACGTGTTAGTCAAGGGATGGTGCATCTTAGTCTTGTCAGAAGGATGTGAGATTCCGTACCACTGGCAGGTTCAAAGCTATGCATAGGAGTTAGCTATATAAATAAACACGGATTTTTATGAATTCAAGACTCACTTGACGATAGCTTCAAGAGCATAAACCTTTAAGGGCAACATCTGAGTCAGTACATGTAATACTCCAGTGGTGGGGACATTCATAGTGACAACATACATTGGAACAGCATCCTCCAAAGATCAGACTCAACATAACACCAACCGTCAGCAGTGAAGGTCCAACCTCATGAGCCACCAGCTTCGCAATATGCTGTGCTATTGACGACGCTGATCCACGCTCCAAATCTCCAGCGGTCGACTCGCGCGAGACGCCTTCGCGATGGACCGAATTCTCAAGGACCGGCATGGCGGACGTCCTCTTGCGGAGGATTTGCGAGGGTATTTCTGCCGCCATTGCTGTGGGATGGGAGGTGTAAATAGTAATAAAAAAAGGAGAGACAATGTTATCCCTCAACAAAGGGCTTTGCTGACAAAAAGAGGCTGAGTCGAGGTATTGGTGCTGCCCTTGTGTCCTTTGCGAGGTTATGCAAAAGAGATACGAGGATGAGTGTTTAGGGGCCAGATAGTACTCGATAGCAGTCCAGGGGTACTCGACTACCTGCTCGATTGCCGAGGCTGGCGGGGAATCAGTGGTACTGGGTACATGAGACTAGCTAGCGCGTTTCGTCTTACTCTAACACTTCTAGACCGACCATGGTAGGACCAAGTGCCGGATTCAAGATGGTGGCAGCTCATCCGCCTTGAATAATGAACAGCTGAGTCCTGCATCTTGATGCAGATTGCGTATTGGTCAAGAACAGCCCGGACAACTGGCATAGCTTGCTTCTTTTATAGTGCTGAATATTGCCCTGCATCAACTAAACCTATTATCATCTGCTGGCCTCCCTTGAAACTCCACAGACCCAGCCAGCAACGACTAATCACTTTGAACTTTGTCTAGATCGTGCCTCATACATGAGTGGCATTTCTTTGATTCTCAATAGTCTCTTTGTGGTTTCTGCTACACGTGGCGACCAAACGCCGACCCATGCATTCGTTCACCTCCATCCCATGTGGCTCTTCCTGCTCGTTCATTCGCTTGCTTTATAGATGGTTATCATACAGCACCCATCTTTGCTTCAACGGCCACATCCAAGGGGCCTCGCCCAGCTCTCTTTCCGCATAGCATTTGCTCCAAGCAGTGCTGACGCTCTGTGCTTTCGCTTCTAGGTATAATAGGCTGCATTGATCCGTATTACCATATCCTGCACCATCGAGATGCCATGTTGTGCCCAAGCAGAACTTGGCCAATCCCAACATGACGGAGGCGGAGGTGCCCATATCCTTGCTGCTTCGACTTCCACCTCCAGCCACGCAACTTCCTCGCTTAACTGCCCTGCGAGATGAACGCCGTTGTCATGGTCTACAGTGCCGAGAAGACAAAGAGCTGTACCAGTGTGTTAGTCGCTGCTGACGCCTTTAACCCGTATATCTTGGCTTCACTTACATTGTTCGTAGCTGCAATTGCAATGCTATCCTCGAATGGATGCCAGCTCATGTGCAGGATCTTTTTGTTAAAATCGATCTGGTCCGCATCTGTCTCCTTACGCATCCGCTGACCCTGACCTCCTGGGCTGCCAGCTCTAGATCCGCCCTTCTTACCATTTGTTGCTGTCGGGCTTGCCGATGAGTTGATCGGTGTAGGCACTCCCACCTTCTTGGCCTTGAAAGCCGACTTGTCCGCCTGAAGAACGACCTCGACTTCCTTGTCAGGGTCTGAAGGATAGATCATGAAGTTGTTGTTGTAGCTGCCCGTCATAACGTTCTTGGCATCGCCTGAGAAGACGACCTCGAACTTGTCGAATATACTATCGTTCTCGTAAGTGTCGCACAACCGTGGTCGAAGGTGCTCGTGAATCGGTATCGTTTTGACAGGCTGCCGCTCCATGTTAATATCCCAGATCTTCACCGTGAGATAATCACGAGATAGAATGTATCGGCCATCGTGCGAGAATCGAACGTCAGAGATGGAGGAGATGATTTCGGAAAAGAAGGATCGCGATGAAGGGTCTTCCTCTTGTTCAAATACTAGAAAGGGTCAGTAAGCTTATTGGGACGCAAGGGAGGCCATTGCAAACGGGGTGCACAAACATTTAGCGTGCTGATCGCACAGAGCACTCTCTCGCATATCCGCAAGCTTGATGGTCCCCTTGGAGCTTGCATACATGAACCAGTTGCAGCTCATGGGATGGAACTCGGCAGCCGTGATGACTTCGGTCAGTTCCTCCATGTTGGCAGGCTTGATATCAACAATGTTAAAACTCTGGTCCTGGATATTGAGGTTCCAGAGGTTAATCCTCAAATCATCACTGCTGATAAAGGTCTCCCCGTCGCTGTTCACGGAAATGCTGTTGATGTGGTAGGCGTGTGCGTTGGCATATGTTCGGCGTGGCACGGCGGCAACAACCGTATCGTGATGTGTGAGCCTAGGCAGTTTGAGGTCGGCGGCATTCTTGAATTGATGGGAAGGTAACGGCTTAGGAGCGCCGCCACCACCTGCAATGTTTCCAGGTGTGACATCGTGGGAAAGGTTGTTCTCGGCTACAACCTTGAGCGACTTCTCAAAGACCTTCCATAGCTTGATTGTCTTGTCATTGGTAGACAGCAGGTAGTGTGAAGCGTTTTGTCGTCTGCACCACTTTATCTTGTTGATCTTTTCTTCGATCTCGAGTGACTTTAGGTAGTCAAATTCGGGCTCGTGCGATTGAAATTCGGTGTGAAATTTGTACTCGCAGGTTTTTTTCTGCGTCCAAGATTAGCAACGACAAATGGGAAGCGCGACGCCAAGTATAGGCGACACACGAGGGTGTTGTCTGATGATGACATACCGTCTCGTTTCGTTCGAAGAGCACCACTCTACCGCCCTTATCGCCAGTAGCGAGATAATTTCCGGTGTGGTCGAACTCAACGGTCGAGATAATGTCGGCTGCATCAAAACAAGAGCGGCGGTCAGCATATCAAAGCTGGGAGCTGACTGCGAAGGGGGGATGGGAGACGACATACCTTCGGTGATGTCCTCAACATCGCCCTTGTCACCAAAGCACCTGGACACGAGAGCTCAGCATCAAGCCCCCAAAACATAGCACGAATATTCAAGGCTGTTGAGAGGTGTGACATACTGTGTGAATTTCCACGTGGGTGAGTTCGCTTCGCTATCAACCATCTTGTTGAGCAGCGAGGGCGGGGATTAGGAGGGGTTGTGGTTGGAGGTCGAGGGAGGCAAAGGGAAGAATCGTGAGCTGTGGGAATGGCGGGGCCAAGGCGGAGGTGAGGATAAATCGGAGCCGAAAGCTTTGGGTGTGATGAAAGCTCCTGGCGTGAGCGATGCGAAGGGATATGAGATGTGCGGATGATGCAAGCTGCAGTGGCACACGCCTGGTCTTGCGGTGGGCGGATAGCGGTGGTGTCGTTTTTGAATATCGTCTTTTTATCGGCGCCGCAGTGGGGTCTAGCAAGATATCGCCGCCGTGATGTGATCTATGAAGAAGCCGTCGTCCAAAAATGTCTCTTGTCGAACAGCAGCCAGGGAGGAAGGGAGGAAGGGAGGAAGGGAGGAAAGTCGGAGGTAGGACGGCGGTAGATGATGTTGAAATGTCGGCAGGCGTCCAAGGCTGAAGAAAGATGGTGGTAGTGGTGGTGGTAGTGTGGTGTTGGTACGTGGTGGAGGTTAGACGGACAGAAGCAGCGGAGGGCGGGCCAAAGAGATGAGAGGGAGGAGCACAGAGAGTGGAGGGAGCTGGAGCTGGACGGAGAGAGAGCGCTCTAGAGTCTGCCCGTGCTTGGTGGCTCTGGAGAGTTACTGTGACTTTGGTATCCGTAACGGCGAATTACGTAGGTCTGGAAATCGAGGCCGCAAACGTGATGGGTTGGTTCTTTGTGATGAGGGGAGATCAAGGATGAGATGGGAAGTGACGCAGCAGATGCCAGAACTCAAAGGTCACTTCAAGCTGCTCAGTCCGGTCCAGTTTGATTTTGGGTTGGCCTGGCCTGGTTTGGTCTGGGCTTGGCTGCCACTGGGCCTGGGACTGGGACTGGGATGAATAATGATGGATGGACGGGACAGGTTATGGTGGATCCCCGTCGTTTTTGGGGGGTTTATTTTCAGGTTCCTTGCTCGCCCGGGCACGCAAGCACCTGGACTAAGGTACCTTACCTACAGAACTGCAAGCTTCCTAACCTTGCTGTACTTTACAGGCTGGGCTGGAGAGCTCATAGCGGGAGCTGAAGAGGAACAGAGCCAACAGGACAGCTCCATGCTCTACCTCGAGGTAGACGCCACTATTGGACTAAAATCGATGACTTAACATCCAGCTGCTTTCTGCCTGTGAGGGGCTAGACGACCCCAACAGCTCACCCAAGCCAAGCTCGATATTTATTGTTGATGGATATAGGCCTCTCCACCCAAACAGCCTGTATGTCTTGTATCTCGAACTCTATACAGTACCTGCACATATGTATAATTCATTAAAAAGTGAAGCGGCAGGACAGGGCAAAACGATCGATCGGTAGAACTCAATGACTAAAGTGGGGGAGCTTTTTGAGGTTCCCTGATAGTTACGTATACTTGACTCTCTCAATGCAACGGCGGGGGATCCCTGGGTTCATGGATGCCTTACCTATAATGGGTGGTGTACAATTGTTCAACTCTGCTCTTAGCTGGAACCTCGGATCATCAAATCAATCATTCAGGGTAAGCTGCTTTATAGCCTCAGAGGAGCTCGATTGCTCATGAGAGCCAGTGTAGACTTCCGTGAGGGGCATCGGCTTTAACCTATCTCGGGCATCCGATGCCAAGCTCAAAGTAGATCTGCACCCGCTCAGCCGTCCAGGGGCGTTTTGACATGTGCTCCAGTTGAACCTCATATACATTATACTCTCTGTTATAGTTCATCGAATCTCGTAGTGCCATGACTGGAATGATCTATCCAGCATCTTACTCAAAATCCAGCTCAAAACTACTACACAAAACTTGACATCACAACCGGTGTTTATTCTGAATACGAACTATCTACATCATACGCCCAAAGCCACAGACAAGATGAGCAAAGACGACAAACAACCACCAAACTCAGCCGAAAGCAACAAGACACCCACAAATTCAAAGGGAAAGGCCAGAGACACAGGCGCCGAAGACTCTGACTCTATCACCAACCGACTTCAAGCTTCCGGTAGACTAGCTCTCAATGCCTTTGGCACAGGTCCAGATCTAAGTGGTCAATCGCCGGCAGGAAAAGCCACCTCGGGTGCCGGCAGTATCGACAGGGTCTCATCGAGCACAGGTGAAGCATCATCGCATAGATTGCGCTCTACAGCCCAGGGCGAATCGTTGCGCTCGCACGGGGATTTTGACTCTGGGCCATCAGCACAAGCATTCAACGACTTTGTCAATGCTGATTCTATGTTGGAGGTTGAAGATCCTGGTCGATATGGATATCAGCAGAGCCGGAATTACAACCTACCAACTTCACAAAGGGATGCGGTTAGTGAGCAAGAGAAGCTAGACGGTGCTGCTGTTGTCAGTCTCCTCGACGGTCCATCCGATGAGCTTGATGCTGTACTCCTTGGAGCTGAAGAACCAGATACCGAGGACCAGGGCTTAACACCAGAAGCTGCAGCCAAACTTCGAGAAGCTCTGTTCCCTGCGAATTCTAGTTCTTCTCGTGTTCGCTGGGACGACCTGCTCAACTTCAACCCCGATTTTCTGAGCCAGCCGGGAGCCGAGGCAGAGTCCGAAAGACAACTCCACCTAGGCACAACCGATACCGATGAAGCAAGAAGCGTCTGGGTTCAGCAATGGGGCAACGTATTGACCGGATATACTGACCATGTTTGGGGCGATTTGGAACCACTGATAGCAGAAGCTCGAAGAGAAGTTGAGGAGCTCAAGGCTCAGGGCTCTGAAGTTGCGCCGGAGACAAAGGCGCTGGGTCGACTACGCCAAATTCTTGCCCACGTTCGAGGGTTTTAAGGTTAATAATAGGATTTCAGTCCATACCATACTTTCTTATAACAAGCGTAATCTAAATCCTAGTGTTTCAACAGCTTCATAAACAAGACGAGACATGGGTCAAGTCCTAGTTCGGCGATAGTGATAGTGGGGTTGCTCAGCAACAGACTCAACGACCAATGACATCATTCCACGCCGTAACTCAACCCCCCCCCCAACGCTCAGCCCCATGAAGTGCTGTCCCAAGTCCATTTGTGTTGCCCAAGGGAACGGGGTGGTCTGCTCACTTGCACGCACCTACGACGATATGGGCCCAGCATTTGATAGACGTTCCCCACCAATATCATCCTAGATCCCTTGTCGGGAGCCCGGTAGCTTATGTATGTATTAGGAAGAGGAGCGGACAAGAAAAAAAAAGAGAGCGCAAAAGAATCTCATTGGGTTCTCTTATGCTTAACCGACCTGCAGTAGAACGGATAACATCTCAGCCATCGCCCATCCCATCCTATCCAGTCTCAGCGTGCGCAAGCCTCGTTCTTAGTTCGCTTCTTCACACGATCACCATGCTGAGTTATAGCTGTCTCTGGCTCGGCCTCTTCGCAGTCTCAACATCTGCACAGTACATTCCAGAGGTGCAAGCATTAGCAACACCAATATACGCTCCAGCATACATCCCGCCTGCGTCTGTCATCTTCAAGCGCCAGGACTCATGTCCCGACAACACATTTCGGTGCTCTGAGGAGCTTGGTGAGAGATTCAGCGACATCTGCTGCCAAAACGGTCAGACATGTGCTCTCGACGCCGATGACGAACCCGCATGCTGTCCCTCTGGGTGAGTGCCATTCTACAACTCCCAGTCTCTTTAAATGAACGACTCTTTCTTAACTCTGCTCCAGCGCCATCTGTACCGGTACAGCTCCGGCTACGGCCACTGGCGAACCAACCGCTTCACCATCATACGTCCCGAACTCATACTTTGCCTTCCCATACGCTGCGACGAGCTTTGAAGACGAAGGTGCCTGTACCTCCGCTGTCAGTGCCTGCGACAATAACTACGATCAATGCATCAACTTTCTCGGAGAAGGCGGTCAATACGGCGTCACCATTGTCGTGCCTGGCGGTGGAGGTACCACGGTTGAGGGCGGTGGACAGGCTCTGGGTCAATCATCAGCAACCGCAGTCTGCTCAAGCTTGAGCTCCCGCGCTTGTGGCAACGTAACCAGTGACGACTGCGCTGACTATGGGAACGATGCTTCGTCTTCCAATAAGCTCGGCTTGTGGGCTGTAGGCTTTGGTGCAGGCATTGCAATGATGAACATCCTTGTCTAAGAGTCGCAACACGCTATTCTATGACATTACAACCGCTGCGAGTAGCTAAGAGGTATATCCGCTATCAATATCGGCTATTCCTGAAGCTTTCTCTCCTGAACTCTGCAGTCTGCTTTCCAGGCCAAGTGCTGCAAGCAGTTTATGCGGTAATTGCATCAAACTAAGCGTTGATTTTGCATCATTATACTTGCAGAAGCGGCATATACCCTTTCACACGAAATCACGAGGAAATTGACAATGACGAGAGCGGACGAGTGTCTTGTCACAACGCATCTGATGACTACTCTTGTTTTATGCAACTGGGGGTTATGAAGCGTGCTGATTTCGTTGTATATAGGATCATGATTGGGTTCAACTGAATGACTGGCGCCATATTTATTTTGAATAGTTTTCCTGGCTTTGTATATAGAAGAATAGTAAGGATGAAAAATTGGATAAATTTTGTCGTGGTCAGACCATTTGACTCAGTACTCATAAAGACAGAAAGTCGCCGCGTCGGCAAACCATTAATAAGATAAATTGACCAGGATTAAGTTATTGTTGTTCCCCTGGCTTTTAATTGTAGATTCGCAGGACTACAGAATGCTCATTGATCGAAATAAAAACACACGTTGTTGGGTCTAAATCTCAAGGTTCCGGGTAGGGCTGTTGGCGCTTAACAAATCGACTCCGCTGAGAATCTGCAGTTTAAGTTAGGCTCTGTAGACAACATCAAAGTGAGAAATATCACTTGGCCCGCAACCAAACACTTGTTCCAGAAAGCGTTGCAAATAATTCTTCATCATGTCTCAGGTTCAGCTTCTTGTCATGGCCTCGGGCAATGGCTCCAACTTCCAGAGCATCCTGGACGCCTGCGCTGACGGTCGCATACCGAATACCCGTGTCTCCAAGCTCATCGTCAACAAGAAGACAGCCTACAGCATTCAGCGAGCAGAGAAGGCTGGCGTTCCATATGAATACTTCAACCTTGTCGCTCACGGCTATCTTGCAAAGGGCGAAAAGGACTCTGAAAAGGTCAAGGAAGGCCGTGCTCGCTACGACGCCGATTTGGCGGCCAAGATCGTCGATGCAAAGCCCGACATGGTGGTTCTCGCTGGCTGGATGCATGTGTTTGCGCAGTCTTTCCTCACTCCCCTCGAAGCTGCAGGCATTCCTGTTGTGAACCTCCACCCAGCTCTTCCCGGTAGGCAGTCCTGGACTCACAGTCCTCCTGTGTCCAACAGTACTGACATCCTTCACCATAGGTCGTTACGACGGAGCCAATGCGATAGGAAGGGCTTTTGCCGATTATCAGTCTGGTACTCTCGAGAATGGCCATACTGGGATCATGGTTCATTATGTTATTGCTGAGGTCGACCGCGGCGAACCTATTCTGACGCAGGAAGTTCCTGTTCTCAAGACAGACACCCTCGAGGACCTTGAAGCAAGAATGCATTCTGTCGAGCATGAGCTTCTTGTAAAGGCTATTGCTCAGCTAGTCCCAGAAATTGCTGCTAAGAAATCAACATGAACGAAAAGAAAAGAGTAAAATTCTTTGCATATATCCTCTTTAATGACAGGCAAGGGCTTAGAAAATAACTACGGGTTCACATTAAACAATAGGTTGTTCACATGTCTGGCGAAAGTATAGCTTCCAACATGTGCATGATACAACTCTTGCTATCGTCTCTTCCTCCACCATCCTCGACTTCATCTTGCTCAGCAAATGATCTGCTCAAGAACAACCTTGCAGTCATCTCTGCCTTCTCTAGACGCTCTTCTTCTGCCTGGGATAGTCGAGCACAGACGGCGCTCAAGTCTTCGTTCTGAGCCAGAAGCTGAGAAATACTTTCAGCGCGGTCGACAACTGCACTTGGTACTCCGTTCAAAGCTGCACATCTGCCTCCAAAACTCGATGTGCTGTGACCGTACTCAAGGCTGAAGAGATATGTCACTTGCTCATCCAGAAGAGATGCCTCCCAGTCCAGCCTTACGTTCATATGCGCAATACACAGGCCATTATGGTGCTCTAAGTACCCGCTCTCAAATATTTCGTGGAAGTGTGTGGCAGCGAGCAGGCGAGGACAATCTGGTCCGAGCGATAAGTAGTGATCCAGTAAGGCCGCCAGCAATCCGGCGCCGTCGTCACCATTGGTTCCTTTCCCAAACTCATCTACCAGGATCAGGCTTCTCGGTGTTGAGGTCTTGGTAGACAAAGCCGCTTGTTTCATGTCTCTAGCAAATGCACTTTCACCGCCAGACATACTCTCTTGGGGCGAGATGCAGGTGAGTATACTCTCCGTGAGCCCAATGATTGCTTGAGTTGCTGGCACAAAACTACCAATATGAGCAAGGTAGACAATGATCGCCGTCTGTTTTAGATACACGCTCTTGCCTGAGTGATTTGGCCCCGTAAGAACCAAAGCCTGAGGCGAATCTTCTTCCACTTGTCTTGCTCCCAATGGCCCTGTAACAAGGCGGCATGAGTTTGGGACAAATGATGGCACGACAAGCTCTTGTAACGGATGGCGGCCGTCCTCGATGTGTATTAAGCTCGCTTCCACAACTTGTGGTGCCCGCCAATTGTACTTTTCAGCACCCAAGGCAAGAGCAAGTACTGCGTCGAACTCACCACACATATCTGATGCTGAAATTAAGGGCTCTTCATGCTCAAGAACCTTGCCGGCAAGGTCATGGATGATCTCCACCTCTCGATCTATGGTCCATTAGTCCCCGTCACTGCGAGAGAAATATTCTGGTAACTTACCCCCAATTTGGCAATACATGTCTCCATACTCTTCATCCAACTCCTTCATGTAACTGTTCTTATAGCATACTGCGCCATCTGCAGTGAACAGCTTCTCCCAGGCGCCGACACTTGTGCCTTCTCCCTCATACTGCCCATTTCCTGTCACAGGGTTTGGCTCAACTACTGTGAGAAAACCTATCTGGGGCAAAAAGATGCACGATCGAACGTATTTGCGCGCCCACTCTGGCAATTCGCGGTTTATATGATTCACCACTTCTGTCAAAAAACTATCCATACCGTCGTACCTTCTCTTGAGTTCATCGAGTTGAGGGTCAATGCCAGTTCTTACTGAAGACCGATGGCGTGCTTTGGACTGTTCAAAATCTATCGTTTTGTTGATCATGTCACCGACGACTACCAAGCTTGCTGGCTGTAGGCTTTCAATGAGCTGCGAAAAAGCAATTAGTCTTAATTGTGGTATTATCACATGCTACTTACTTTGTTGAACAGTATTAACTCAGCACCACCCCTGAGGGACCCCAGTGTTTCCCTCAGTGCGAGAGCCTGCGCAGTGAATTTTTGGATTGTTGCCCAGACACCTTTATTAAAGGATTGCCCAGCGGAAGGAAACTCGATGCCCTTTCTGAGCTGTGTAAAAGTTGTCCGCAAGTTTCGAATCTTTCGCAGGACTGAAGTTAATTGAGCAAGTTTATCAACATTGTCGTGTTGAAGCAATACTGCAATGGTCTTCTGTCTCTCTGAAATAACGGCCAGATCGAGAAGGGGCCGAAGAAAGATTTGACGCAGCTGTGCACGACCCTGAGGAGTCGAGGCCAAGTGATGAAAGAGCCCATAAACTGAAAGGCTCTCTTTCGAGTTACCCTTATTCGGATCTGGCCCCCAAGCTTGACTATTGGGATGCAATTCGGTTTGAAGAATTTGAAGAGATAGAAGAGCATCAGCACTGACAAACATGTAACCCGAGAGTGAAAACATGCGGATGTCAAGCACACGAAACAGAACCCCAGCCACCTGTCCATCAGGGAGAAAGCCAGCAGATCTTCGGCGGAGGAGATCACCTAGCAAGGCACCAGCACATCCAACCTAAAACAACTTAGTGATAACATGCTAATAGTTGTATGCGGCTACTCACCGAGACTTGGCTATTCATGTTAATGCAACCTCCATAACGAAGCGACCGGAATGCATGTGATTCTGGCTGTGTAAGACCTGGTATAGACTCTTCAGCTGGGTCATCCTCAATGCCTGTAGAGAATACGATGCCGGTAGGTGATAGGGCATGAGACTGAAGGCCAACAAGCCTTTCATGCGCGGTTTCAGTGGAAAACTCAGACGATTGTAAGCCTCGAAAGATAACTCCGCCTGAAGAATCTTTAAAAGACATTTGTTAGCGCCGGATCCTTACATGGGTTTTTTTTTTGGGACTACTTACCTCCCGAGGCAGTGAACCTGTCAAGATGTTCCCGAAATTTCTCAGGAGCTCTCGCTGACACAAGAAGGGTCGTTGGTTCAACATGGATGAGGAATTGCTCCGCAATCTCCAAGGATGCCGTAGAGATGTCCTCTGAGACGTAAAGAATACCATTTGTAGTTGAAAAATATGCACATCCAATTGTAGCATTATCTTTCATATCGATGGTCATGACGACTTCGTGCTGTATTGGCTCGCTACTACTTCGAACGTTGGCATCTTCTCTGGGGACAGATGGTTCGTGTGGATCTGAAGTAAGGGGTGCTTGGTAACGAGACGCAGGGCTTGGGTAGACTGAAGATGAGGACCGAGGAGAAGATGTGATTGCGTGGCTATTTGAACCTGAAGGCCTTGCCCGTGCTCGTTGCTGAAAGAAGCCAGCTCTAGAGGACGAACCAACACTGTGCCCTCGGTGGGAACCGCGTCCTCTCCAACCTCTCCCCCCTCGGCCTCGGCGATTCGAGCCAGAAGAACTTGATGCTGGCGTTCGAGGCATATCGAGCTTGGCAACCTAAGGCGACTCTGATCGACCCCTTGGTGTTGAAAGAAGAGGCAACCTTTGTCCGGCGTCCGGCACTGTAAATTAAGTAAGAGCAAGGCAGGAGGTAGAAGAGGAATGAACCCAGATCCGTACTTCCATATTGCCGTTCTTCTTTTTTTTGGTGGTTGTCAAGTTTGGAAGGTCCTTCCACTCCTCCCTCCACTGGGTGGTTTTGGCGGGAAGGAGCGACAGACCAAACACAACTGGGTGTATGGCAACTTTCCCCCAATACTACTTCATTTGTTTTGCAGAGTTGATTCATGTAGTATATTCGTCTATCCAGTCATTTTTGGGCGTTACATAGACATAGTCAGTCTCCTTTGGATGCCCTAAATGCAATCCATCTCTTTCATAGTGGTGATTCGCATACGAAGTCCCCTGGGGACCTAATGCTCATAACGAGAGTCATGAATTGTCGAAGAACCTCATGGGCATAACAACATCTTATAATATGGCCAAGAGAGGTATGTGCCGTTCTTTCATCGTATCGGTACCCATGCATCCGCCCTTACTTTTCCTCAGCCTTGACCCAGTTCGTAAACTCACGTCGCTGCTTGCGAATATCCACAAATCCAGGTCGTGTCTCAAGCACGTTGAAAGGGTTCCCACGGTAATCCCTCTCCACCTCGCCGCTACCCGTTCTGAAGCCAGCCTCCCCTTCGCGCTCAATCTTTCCAGCCCACTCGTGCCACTTGATCGGTCGGAGCTTTGGGGTGCCGAGAACCAGGCCCAGGACGACCACCAAGGTCGCTACTAGGGCCTCGATAGAGATGTCGACTGGGAGAGAGTGTGTTGCAAGCGGCTGCGGCTGGCCATGGTGAACTGCCGTTGAAGAGATGACCGAGTGCTCTTGCGCGGAGTAGCACCTGCAAGGTAATTGTTAGTTTGCAAGCATCGCAATTGGATAGCCTAGAACTCACGCGTGCGCAAGAAGAACAAGACCAGTGACGGTCACTGTTTTGGAGATCCAGGTCATGTTGCGTTAAAATTCGGTGGCTCGTTATTGCGATGAAGTTGGACGTCCTGGGGACAAGTCGCAGACTCACAGGTCACAGTGGTAGCCATGACATGGGTGGGTGGTCATATGATGACTAAGCCTGCATATCACTGTCCATCAATCTCCGCAGTGTAATCCATGTGTTCCGGTCGGCGGTCCCGGTTCCTGACTGGCCGGAATATGTCACGTGATGTGGCCGAGCCAGCGCCGCGCTCTGTCTATGCCTTGGACGAGGCTATCAGCGAGTTCTAACTAATGTCAAAGAATTATGTTACCACATGCAGCGATGTGTGACCTTGTAGGAAGGAAATCATGATGGATCAGGTGCATGGAGTATTGGGGGAATATAAGGGAGAGATAAACAGTTATAATATAGCATTGCCGTGGACATAAGACCAGCAGCATCATCCAAGCGATGCATAATGTTTAAATCGTGCAGGGTAGCCCGGATTTTTTCGACGGAAATCTTGATACTGGTTGGTAATTCATCAGAACTCGATCGTGCAGCCAGCTCCGTTTCGAAGGAAAAGGCTGTCTGTCGCACGAGTCGGAGAAGAGCTTGAAGCTCTTTGGTATCAACATTATCGTATCTATCGCCTGAAGAAAGTCGCCCTTTCCTTTGGTGGTCATGTGAAGACTAGGAGAATCCATGTTGATGATGCTCCTGGTAAACAGCTGGGTAATTACCAGGCAATATGGGAAATTCGAAGGCACAGGGAAGGCAACGGTCATCACGCGTTAGGGGGTGCTGTAAGTTTATCATTGTTGCAAGACTTTACCTTACACTTACCCAGCTGTTACCCAGACAATACCCCCCTCCCCCCACCCGGAACAGGGGTAATTAAAGAGATTGTTTTAGGTGTTCAAGTTTATAGAGCTTTCGCTTGTCTGGAGTATTCGCTTATTATATACGCTAAAAGGAATCGATTTGTTAAAAAGTGGTGAACTCGCTTAGGTGGGTGGCCGGCTCGCTTAGGATTCACGTTAACTGGCTCAGCAACGATTGTTTGCTTGGCGGCGCTTATTCTAAGCGACACGCTTTTCACCACACTGTCGTCTTTCGCCGGTTCATAACCTCTTGTCAAGACCTTATCCTCTTGTCTTCAATGCCACCCACCATGGAAGGACCTCGAGTTAGTCCTGTCGAAAGATTGCCTGTTGAGATAACCCAAAAGGTGCTGTCAACCGTTACCGATCTTCTGTCCCTGCGATGCGCCACGCTGTCTTGCCCTGCATTTTTCTATGCGTTCAATGACGCCGAAAACGCAATCACGACGCGCGTTTTGTCTACGCAGGTGGGTTTTGACGTGCTTCCAGAAGCTATCGCCGCGTCAGAGTCCTCACAATTGCCGTCTCATACGGAAGAGGACATCCAAGAGTTTGTCGCGAACCATCTTCGCCGAAGACGATCCCCACCCGAGTCATGGACTCTCGCCAGCGCGCTTCCCATTGGCAAGTTCCACAACTGTGTGAGCGCTTTTGCGCGCATGTTCGTCAACAATGTCTCGATAAGAGAGAATCTCCGACGAGTTGGATGGCCCGGCCCAACATATGATGAAACATGTCGCATCGAAAGAGCTTTGTACAGGTTTGAAGTCTTCCGCAACATCTTCAGCAAATCTAGGAGCATAGAAGAAGAGAGAAATATTTTCTTTGCGAATTTCGCGCCATGGGAAAATGAGCAGCTGGGTTGCATTCATGATTTCCTCGTTCGGGCAGTCTCTCCAGGTATGCAGTTGCATCATGATAACTATGGCATCCAGCGCTAATCAATTTAAGCCTTCGATGATGTTGCCGAGCACGATATTACTTGGGGCGAACTCAGGGTTGAATATGGGGTCGGAATAGAGTCGCCTTACATCCAACATCTTCTTTCCCTTGGTTTAGAAAAGTTGCATCAAATCATCACGGCAGAGACATATGAGGCGCGCCATAAGTTGCTAAATGACCGCCGCTTCAGTTGCCCACGAACTCGATCCGATTTTCTCTACGATGCGCTTGATAACGTGAACGAACCCGATGACACACCCCTCCTATCAGACTTCACCCCAGAGGACGAGCGCAGCCATATAAGACCACCGTTCTTCGATGATCCCGACCCTGGTCCGGCCGAAATCTGGCGGTGGGCTCATCAGGATGAAACTCAACAACAGTTCGTCTATCAGAAAAGCCGAGGGCCATTGCGTGAGTGGGGTTACGTCATGTGGGATTCACGGCGGCTTCATGATTTGGGCATCCTCCAGAAACCCTTTGACACCGAGGGTGCTTGGAATGCGTCACGTCTGGACTTGGATCAAGAGGGCCGACATCGAGCCGAAATGGCAATGTCATGGGAAGCGAGATCGAAAATATACATGGCTGGAGGACGAGGGTGGTGGAGTGTGGGAGATGATAGTAAAATTGTTTGGAAAGGCGGGAAAACCCCGCATGAACACCCGTATACACGCGCTCATACCAAGCCGATTTCAGTTGAGGATGCTCGGGACACCCTTCAGATGATGAAGCTACCGTCATCAGTAACCAAGTTTTTGGGCCGTCAAGGTACTTAGGTAAGATCCCACCACGTTTATATCGTTCAACAATGACTAATAATTTGTCTCCCTGTAGCTGGCCAAAATCGAATGGAACGTGTTCGGGCCCGTCAAGAGTATTTAATACCACACGTGCACGCCCTTTAGGATTTGCGGTGGAGAAACACGCCTTAACATCATGGAAAAGGGGAAGGCGAATTCTACAACCATTATTGAAAAGATTATTAGAATAGCAAATAAGCTTCTGCTTTACTTGCGATTCACCCCTTCTTTTCATTCGAGCTTATCGACGCAGCGTCGTCTTAATCTTGCATAGAAAGCCAGATAGATACTGCTATTTATTTTTATTCTTATCACAATTTAAGTAACAAACGCATAAGGCAACAAGTGCTAAAATAAAGTAGCTTATAAACTAGAACTAAATATTTCTAGAAATCTACACTATAGGCAATTTAAAAGCAAAAAGCAAAAAGCAAAGAGCAAAGAGCAAAGACAAAAACATAGCAAGAAAGGCCTGCCTTATTCCACCGTCACTGGTTCGAGCGTAATGACTCCCCTGCCTGCTAGGCACTATAAGAGTAATAATGCTGCCTGTACTTCTCCTGCATCCTCCGTTCTTTGCCTCTAAGAATTTCCGCCCTTTGCGCATGATTAGAAGCCCCCGTTTGTGTATCGTAGCCTATATAATCTTGTCCCATGGCTTCACGCGCTTCGGCGGCCCTAAGATTGCAAAAATTAGACTAATAAAGGACAAAGGTGTGTATGGGTCTTGACTCACTTTTTGAACTTGTTCATTGCGTCGTAGGCATACGAAGCTGCCGTTTGATGCCATTCCTTTGTCTCTAGCGGGTTCCCGGCATACATCCCAGGGTTTTGGGCCCTCATCTTTTTCGAAATCCGCCCGGCGCCCGCGAGGTAACGTCTGTAGTAGTCTTCGGCAGCTTCGGCAGCGGTGTCCAAGTCCTTGTAGTTGTTGTAATCTTGGGAGAAGTTACTCCTAGCAGGCGCACCTTGCGGGGTCGTAGCTGGCTGCAACGACTGTCGATAGCGGTCTTGCTGATCTGGAATTGGGCCAGGGGCACTGCCTTGACTCATTGGATGACTGCTTTGCGAAGAGTTGCTTGCGAGTCCGCCGAATCCCGTTGTCGGATAACCAGTCTGGAGTCTTGCTCTCGTGTCACTCACAGGGTTCGTGCCGGGCCAGGAGTGTGGGTATTGCTGATATTGAGGATACTGCGAGGAGTAGTATTCAGAGGCAACGGAAGCGGCGTTCTCAGCAACCGAGCTGTTCTCCGTACGTTGCGCCGAATTGGCCCAGACCGACTGGCCGTTGATAATGTAATAATATCGCTGGGTTGCTGGATCCCAGATGGGTTGAGAGGCGCCGCTAGAACCGGAGTTGGACATTTCGGGAAAGATGCTGCTGATCGATTGCAACACAGAGTCGGTTCTGCTCAATTTAAATGCTGGTGAGCTTTGATCAATGTTGAAAGATGCTGGTAAGCTTTGATGGGTTTGGATTCTTCGGCCTTGGAGTAAGTTGATTTTGATCCAAGTTGACGCGGGAAATAGATTATTATTAATTAATTTATAGCTACCCTACTTTCCGATATATCTTCCTATTTAATAGCAATAGACTTAAATAAGTTAAGATTAAGTGATATTTACAGAGGCTGACCGGCCTTTTATTTCCTCTCTAAAATACACGCAATAGGAAATCCTGTCTAAACCGGCCCAACTTGCTCCCAGTGTATGATGCCTAAAACCGCCCATCCAATAAGTTACCCATACTCAAAGAGATCTGATAAAAGTTTACATTCCAGCGCCCTTCACTGGAGACCGTGTTCCGTCTGCGCATACCAATCTTCAAAGTGACCGGGTTCATCCACCACCTCGACTTTCCAGTCCTCCTTGTTGCCCTTGAGATACGCCTCCTGAGCTGTGGTATCTTCATAGCCTCCCATCATCGGTACCATGTCCTGGGCGCCTCCCATAGGGAACCATCCCTCTTGTCCAAAGGGAACTTCCGCAGGAAGGCCATCGTACATCTCGTAAGGAGCTGCTACGAACATAGGGGGTACAGCGGTGTCGAAGGTGGGTTCGGGGGGTGCATAGTAGTTGCTGGGAAATCCATCTAGACCATGGATGCCATAGTCGAAACTTCCGGGAGAAGGGGTTCTGCTGATCATCTCATGGTTGGCACCCAAGCCGCTGTACTGACGAATGCTCAACTCATACGGGTTCGGCTCCAACTGGCCGTAGGGGAACGCATGGGACCGTCCAGGGGGTGGATAGGCATACATGTCGTGGAAGGTTGTCATCGAAGATTCACCCATCGGGCGACCAATAGCGTCGTGGATGATAGAAGAGGTTTCGCTCAGCCGCGCAGTATGTCGGAACCGAGACTTTCGCGCTGCAGTCGAAGCTCCACGACCGCCGTTCCAATCTGAATCGTTGTCCGAATACCCGTTGTAATCGCCATCTCCATCTTCATCGCGTCTGGTCTTTCGTGGCTTGGAAGGCATGAACTTGTAGCCGGGGTGCGCCCGCTGATGGTTCACGCGCTCGATTCTTGCCCATTGGTCGAAGGTATCCTTGATATGAGCTGATTCAAGGAGCCATGCAGCACCGCAGACCTTTGAGACGTGCTGATGGTTGTTCTGAGAACACTGCGTTTTGGCAACATCTTGATATGCTTTTCGGTAGAGCATGAAGGCATTCATCGGACGTTTGATCTGGCCAACCTTTTTATTGCGCGAAGTTTCAGAGAGTCTTTCCTCGGTAGACCGGTTGACAAAGGTCGCGATGTCAGCAACAGGAATATTGGGAAGATCTTTGGCGGTCTCAGAAAGGGGCTTCGAAAGCATGCTAGACGCATTCTTGGCCTTCTCGGCCCGGCTTCTCTTCTGCACTCGACCACCCTTGACCGCAGGCGATTTGACTGTAAGCTGCTTCTTTGTGATGTTGAGTCCACTGCGTGTTGTGATCGAATCACTAGTTGAGCACGGCCCTGGAGGCGATGCCTCTGGAGTGTATGGTAAATGGGTCTATAGGGTTAGTTGAATACTTGTGACAGACTCCTGTTGCGACTCACATTGTAGCCAACTTCATCGGGCAGAGGTCCATACGGATGACTGGTGATACGCAGGCCACTGGTATAGCCTGCCTGCTGTTGTAAAGTATCAATATTGGTTATGACAAGAGATGGCTTGTTACGCTTACAAATGAAACATCGCTCCCCTGAGAATAGATAGTAGATGGCTCATACGCGGAAGAATCATCCTCACGGATGGGAGTAGAGTATCGAGACGGATAGGAATACCCAACAAAGCCTTGTTCTGGGCTCATAGTTTCTTGAGAGTGTGCAGTATGCGAATCCATGATGGTTACTGGCTGTTGAAGAAAGCCTCCAGAAGAAGACGGTGGTGTTGGAAGAACCTCCTGTTGCATAACGCAAGACAGCTACCACCCAGCGAGGCCGAGCTCAATCGGGGATGAGATTCTTGTATTGAGATTCAAAGTTGCTGCTAGTGGTTGAGTAGGTTAGACGACACCAGGGGCTATAGCTAGCAGAGACAGCAGGACTTTGCAAAAACAAAAAGCACAATGTAGGCGGAGAGATTATTTTTGATCTTTTGACAGTAGCTATGTTGGTCTTATGCGGTCTGCAGATAGTATACTCAGCAAATGTCGCCTTTGTTATGTTTCTTTGAGCTGCTGCATGTGGTTTTGTATGTGCAGCACCCCCGGAACGTCCTGATACTCTAAACTTGTCTGTAACGCCAGGGCCATGCCCGCAAATAGACAGACAAGCACGTTCTGCTGCATCTGAGATCAAAGAGATCGGGGCAGACGACTTTCTCCCTGGGAAACAGACCACAATGCGGACCGTTAGCAAAGGGGGTTGGCCTCTCCAAACTGCATTTCCATGTGTCGTTGGCCGTCTCCCCCACCTCCACCCTCCACACTCTACCGCTTTGACCATGTCAAAGAAGCACAGTCTGTATAGTTGAGCCGCTTGGCGTCCAGCCGCAATTCATTCAATAGAATCAGTATGTCATACTTTGGATTGTGCTCCCCTGCTCCGCCTTATTCGCGTGCCGCTAATTCAGCCATGGCGCACTCCTTTGACGTACTCATCCGGCCACTCTCCCCGTTTTCTATCATCTCAACTTCAGTTGTTGGTGAGGTGGTTGTTCAACCGTCGGACCTGGTATTCATGTTGATATTGCTCATGCATAAAAGCATTTTGGTTTTCCTGATATCCTGTCATATTCCGTTAGATGCGACGCCGTTGCGCTGTCTTCCTAAGCCTGCCGAATGGGAGGCAATTCAAAGCATGTTTGTTTTAAGTGCCGGATAATTGGGACCACACGGCCACCCGCAGTCTTTGCTGGTCATGTCTGTTTGACATGTCGCGGTAGCCGACCATCTGACCAACCAGGTAATCGAAACTTGCCCAGCCTGATCTAACCCTGCTTCAGCCTGGACTGTTGAGTTTGTTTTGGCAGGCCTTCTCTGCCGTCTGGACTGTTCTGTCCTGATGTTAAAAACAAGCTTGCGCCAGGCCGCGTTTCGAAGCTTGGGCCATTTGTTCTTGCCCGTCACTTCTACATGCCCGCGTTGCTGACAGACACGCTATTCTCAGTGTAGGTTCGGCAATTCGCGCTTCGCGTTGCTGCAGGGCTCCTAGCCCCATAATCTGTTGGTTGTTCAACTGTCCATTTTCATCTTGGGAAACAACTGTTAGAGGCCGTACAGATGAGGGGAAGTGTTGTGTTGTTGCTCGGTCCACCGTCTCAATTGAGATCCCATGACAGTGAATACCATTATGTCTCTCCAATGGGAGCTGAAGCCCACCTCTCTCGTTAACGCTTGCCTGGGATTGGTGGTATTCATGTTGCTGCAAGGTACAGCACGGGAATATTTTGCCTGTCAATCCTGAAATGGGTTTAGAGAGCTTTGTGATGAGGTCGTGGCGTTTACTATGGCCTAAGCCCTACCAAACTCCTGGCTTAGAGGTTTCATCGTGCTTCGAACGGTTTTGGTGGCTCCGAGGGTTTAGTTGGCGGAGTCAAAATCTGATGCTGAGGAGACGGCGATAGAGCCACTGGGGGTAGTATTGGGGTAGCAGCTTTGAATCTGTTCGAACTGGCCGAATCGATTGGACGCGGCGGTGAATGTTTAGTCGGTGAATACCCGGCCACTGAAGGTAGACTGCCGTTTTGTTCGTGCGCTGCGCGGTAGATGTCACGGCTAATTTGGGGTGTACTCAATGCCGACTCAATCGTTTTATCACCCTGGAAACTGTCAATGCCCTTGGAAGGGCTGGGTGTTCGGGCATATGCCATTGGCGTTGCCATGGTCGTACTACCTGATGGGCTGCTCTGAATGACAGCCTCTAGCTTGACAGGTGCCGGGATCACAGGTGTCTTCTTGGGCGTACCGAGCACTCCCTCGCTTGGCTCTGGGCGGGCGTCGGTCGTGGGATTGGGGAAACCAACGCCATTGACGTTAGTACCAGGGGTGGGAGCCAAGGGAGCCAAGCCATGTTCAACGCTGCCGTTGGATGTGTTTCCGTTTTCTGGTCTGTTGACATTTGGAGATTCTGCCCTGATTGCAGCTGATCCATTCTGATTCAAGGACTGAGATGGATGTGGCAGCCCACCTGGTCGATTGAGCTTCAGCTTGATAGTTGGCCTTGGACGCCTGGCTTCTTGCTCTCGACGAATGCACGAAGTGCAGATGTAGTGGAATTCTGGTTGATCGGCAGCTTCCTCGCTAAGTCCCACACACTTGCTGTGCTGCCAGACGTTGCATCTTTCGCATGCAACACTATGAGCTCCGTCATCGACCTGGCCGTGAAGGCCACAGGTACAATCAAATACCCAGTCTTCCTCCTCGTCCTCCAGGTCCTTGAGAGCCTGTTTGTTTCTCTCAATCTCTACCCGGAGGCGGCGTTCGGAAACTCGCCCACTGGCACTCGATAAATTCTTGCTGTCCTCGGACAGCTGCGCAAGCTCTTCTTCATGCTGAAGGCGTCGGGCCTCACGCTCTCGCAGTCGCTGTTCCCTGGACACTAATCGCTTATCACGTTCCTTCTCTAGTTTGACTTGCGCTTGCTCTTCGCGCCGCTTGGCAGCTTCTTCTCCTCTCCGTTGACGTTCCTCCTCTCGGACTTGTTCTTCATGTTTCTGTTGTTCGACCTTTCCGGCGATTCGGCTCGATCTCTTTGCATTTGCCATCTTGGCGGCGTTGGCTAGTTCACGCTCTCGCTGCAATTCTCTTCGCTGTCGGGCTTGTTCTTGCTTTTCCAAGATAGGAACCAGATGTTCCTCGAGCTGTTTTCGAAGGACCTTCTCGTTCTCGTCGCGTGTCTTGCGGAATCCATTCACAATGGATTTCACATCATCAAGAGTCACAGCCAGACATTCCCATGTCATTCCTCCAAAACCTTCATCTTCAGGAGGTCCACTATCCTTAGTATCTTGGTCCGTCTCGGTCGCGTCCTCTTCGGTATCTAGGGTTGTTCGTCTTCTTTTACTTGAGCGTCGGCTCCCATAATATGCCTTCGACTTCTTGGGTTTCACTGCTTTTGTGACTGGCGGCGGTTCTGTAAGCCGATAAACCCGATTATCATCGAGCACGAAGTACGTTCGATCATCTGCATCCCAGCCGTACGGTTCTATTCGCTAGAGGGCTGTTAGTAGAGCAACTACTAATTTCTAGTGATTACTTACCCAATTGGTTTGCTCAGTATCTTTTTGTTCTTCCATCTTGTCTCGAATACGCTCGGGATGAATCATTACCCATTGCGTCAATTGTTGCATGACTCGGATCTACCAGGTAATTCATGTTAATTTTGTTATCCAAACATGCATTGGGTCAATGTCTGAACGTGCCTTGGTGAAGATGTCGAAGTCGTCGAACTTGACCGGTGTTTCACCTGAGCCGAAGGGGTTGTAGTTGGGGGACCGATTCAAAAATTGCTTTCGCGCTTGATCATCGAATATATCGTTCCTTCTCATCATAATCAGCATGAAAATCCATCCGGTTTCCATAGGGAGACGCACGTTAAACCGCGATGCGACGAAACGAGTTTGAGGAGCGCAAGGGCAATATCTGCCAATATTCTTGAATTTGGTTTCAGGCATTCCGTCTCGATCTCCTGTAGAGAATGTGTGAGCAGATATGTCCGTGTTATTAGGGAAAACGCTGGGCTTCTCAAATGTCATACCTCGACATCGATGGACTCATCGATCTTGGCAGCCTTGCCAAAGATATAAATCCACTGGCACAGATTCGCAAATTGCCACATGTTTCGGATACGATGCTGCAATGAAGCTTCATTTTCGCTGTCGTGGCCATCAACGGCAGCGAGCGAGCGCTTCCGTGACGGCATTTTGGAAAAATGATGATGTCGATGTAAAGGGTAATAACCAGTCGCGTCACAATCGTTAGAAGCGTGCCTGGGGCGTTTCGAGGGAGCTTAGGGGTCACGAAAAGCTGCAGTGTGGCGCAGTCAGCCACAACCACATGCTCACTGAAAAACGCCTAGCACCTCTATCAATAGCGTGGATACAGCTTACGACATGCAGCTTCCAGGGGGATAAACCCAGCCGCACTGTGGTAGAGCCTTAATCTAAAAAAAGAACATGGCATTCTACAGCACGCTGACCAGTAACGGCTTGTAGAAACAGTACGCAAAAGGAGAAGTTACTGTCACGTCGAGGGCCCTATATCAGAACTCCTGATAACGATACCACATCCATCTCCAGAGCTGGCTCCCTCTTCACTCATCGGATACCCATCGTACATACCATAATAATCGAAACGCTGCTACATACCTACGAGGCATTGACGATGCTTCATTTTGGTAGCATTACTTACGAATTCCATTTTCCCTGACATTGGGCCGCGTTGGCGGTCATTAGTCCTTCGTTTGTTGGTCCATGTCTTCGCATTATTGGGATCAAGACGGCAGCCCTGCGCGGCGCCAGTCTATCCCGCTCCAGAATCTAGATGGAACACATCTTGATAACCACCAGACCCAGGCTGGGCTTTCTCGCCAGCAGCCAAGCCGACCTGCTTCTCCCAATGCTGTTCAAATGGCCGCCAGTCTGTCCGGTATTTCGACCTACTGGGATCAGCCATACGATCGATTCGACGACGATGTTAGCCCTGGGTCACCGGTAGACCCTATGGCTCTGCAAGCTGCTCTACCTCCCGGAATGGGCCATTCTGAATCAGGGCTACCTTCTACTTCAGTCCACACTTACGATCCCCCTGCGCCATACGTTGAAGATGCGCCCAGTACCGACGCCGAATCCGATCGAGTTCCCTTGACAGCCGGCGCCGAGCCCATCTCTGGTTCCTTGTCCGCCAACAAAGTGACCGATCGAACTCGAGATAGCTTTCAGACTGTATCAAGCATGGAGAACAGCCCCAGCCGCGGACGAGACACTAGAAGTCTTGGTCAAGATCTTAGAGCCAGCTTCGGATCTACTCGCAATCGCAACTACGGCGCTTCTCTAAATCCAAATGAATACAGGCGGTCCAGATCACCTTCTGGGTCAGGCGCTTTGTCACGCGCTGGGTCTATTGTACGGGCAATGTCACAACGAGTGGTCAATATCAGTGGAGAGACGGAAGTTATTGATCATCGAGCATCGAGGCATCGTTCGCGTTCGCCCGGAGGACATGAACAAGATAGGAATCGTGATACTGCCAACTCGGTGCTTGTCGATACTTCGTATCCGTCACAGCTCGGTCGTTCACCAAGCGAAAAGTCCACACAGTCTCGCTATAATGTGACGGAAGCCGCTGCCCCAGATCTACCGAGGCCACCTCTGCCAAATCCTCTCAAGGGAAAGTCGCTGGGTATATTCTCTCCAAATAACCCTTTGAGGCTTAAGCTTTGTGATCTTTTGGTCAATCCATATACAGAGCCCTTCCTGCTACTCTTGATTGTTCTGCAAGCTATTCTTTTAGCAGTTGAGTCTGCTCCGAATGTATTTGAGCATGGGCGTCCAGAACGATGGGGTAAGCATCCTATTGACTGGGCCATGCTTGCGCTATTCATCATATTCACTCTCGAGATCATCTCACGCATCATTGTGTCCGGGTTTGTCTTGAATGCAGCAGAGTATAGTACGATCGATCGCAAACGTGGAGTTCGAGCAGCAATTGCAGACCAGTATCGTGCGGTTTTTCAACCTGAACGGATTAAATCGGTAAAGAAGACATCACAATATCGACCAGAACCGTCAGCGATTTCCCGATCCTTTACAACCTTCATGCAAGGCCAGCAAGCCTTGCCACAGACGCTGGAAGAACACCAAAGGTTTCAGCTAGCTCGCCGGGCGTTTCTTCGCCATTCCTTTAACCGCTTTGATTTCGTTGCTGTTGTCTCGTACTGGATCACTTTCTGCCTGAGTGTCTCTGGGCTTGAGACCATGCATGATCTCTATGCTTTTCGAATGCTGAGCTGCCTACGAATCCTGAGGCTGTTAGCCTTAACAAATGGCACAGCTGTAAGTACACCATTGCTTTTTCTCCCTCATTTTAACGAAGCTCACAACTGTTTAGATCATTCTCAGAAGTTTGAAGAAAGCAACACCGTTGCTCGTACGAGTTGCGTTTCTCATCACGTTCTTCTGGTTGCTCTTTGCCATTATTGGAGTGCAGAGTTTCAAAGCCAGCTTAAGCCGCCAGTGTGTCTGGCTTGATCCATTAGATCCTACGAATCTTGATGCTTCGTACACAAACGAGGACGCTTTTTGTGGCGGCTTCTTGAATAACAGAACCGGCGATACCATGCCATGGCTTAGGTTCAATAATTCGGAATCTCTGACTGATCTTGTGAATGGAACCAACGAAGGAAAGGGGTTTCTATGCCCTCGAGGCTCCATTTGCCTCCAGCAATCTAATCCGAACAATGGCACAGTCAACTTTGACAACATCTTCAACTCCTTGGAGCTTGTCTTTGTTATCATGAGCGCCAATACATTTTCTGATCTCATGTACAAAACTATGGGTTCGGATTACTTTCAGGCCGCCCTCTTTTTCGGTGCAGGCATCATGATCATGATGCTTTGGCTTACAAACTTGCTGATTGCCGTCATTACTTCATCCTTCCAGGTCATTCGGGAAGAAAGCAAGGCGAGTGCTTTCACTGTTGATCGGGAGCCGTCTGCGCAACCTCGCCCTGACGAAAGGCTTCGGCGCGCAACCTCTTTGCAGCGCATTTATCATAAGACGCGAGCAGTATGGCTTTTCATCATTGCTTTTGGATTAATATGTCAAGCCTGTCGCAGCGCAACTATGTCGTCAAGACGAGAGCGCATTATAAACACTGCAGAAATAATCGTCACAATCTTTCTCGATATTGAGATGATCATTCGGTTCGTGGCCGACTGGAACCATTTCCATAAAAGCTGGCGCAATCTCTTCGACCTTGGACTTGCTGTCATCACATCCATCATATTAATCCCTCCTATCCACCGCACAAGAGCCTATGCGTGGTTGACGGTTTTCCAGATCCTGCGGGTTTATCGTATTGTTTTGGCAATTCCTGTTACACGAGAGCTCATTCTGCTTGTGTTGGGTAATGCTGCAGGTATCGGCAATCTCATGTTTTTTGTGTTTCTTATGACATTCTTGGTGGCGATCTTTGCTGCACAACTATTCAGGGGACAAATTCCCTTGTACGAGGACGGTGAGCTTAACCGCATCTCGTTCTACACCATCTACAACTCGTTCTTGGGCATGTATCAAGTCTTGACAAGTGAGAATTGGACAGACATCCTCTACACTGTCACTTCGTACACTCGACACAGGAACACCTCATGGATTGGGGCAATTCTACTTATTGGCTGGTTTATTGTGGCATTCTTCATTTTAGTCAACATGTTCATTGCTGTTATTCAAGAAAACTTTGACGTGTCTGAAGACGAGAAGCGGCTTCAACAAGTCAAGGCCTTCCTCCAAAGGCGGGATCTCGGTAGTTCGTCGAGCAACTTGGCGCTCACTACCATTTTTGGGTTCTCGAAATCTCGCAAGAACAAAGATCCCCTCGATTACGGACCGGCAACAGTCGAAATGCTTCTCAAAGACGCTGTAGTTCGTGAATTTCTGGACGATCAGATGAACCCCAAGCCTGAGGAAGACCGACTACATCACGCACCCATCAGAAGTGCAACCACCTTGCTAGGTGGTGACATCAAACCGGGACGCCTCTCAGCCTTTTGGGGCAAGGTGAAAGGGTGGTTTAGTAACAAAGAACCCAACCCGTTTTACTCGAGCCTGCGGTTTGATGGCGCGAACGAAACCTCAGATCCTCGACAAATGGCCGAGCAGGCTATGTCTGCCACCATGACCCGAAGACGAGCTCAGCGAGAGTATCTTGCCAAGTATCCCAACTACAACACCTCGCTTTACATCTTTTCGCCCAACAATAGCTTTCGCCGCCTGTGTCAGCGAGTGGTTGGCCCTTCTCGAGGTATTGAACGCATTGATGGTGTAGTGCCTGATACACTCCTCTGGTACTCTTTCACGATCATTATTTACGCCGCAATTGTGGCCATGGTTGTTCTCGCATGTGTTACCACTCCCCTTTATCAGAAGGAGTATCAAGAACAACACCAATTCAGCGTTTGGAATTGGTACATATGGACAGACATGGCCTTTGCAATTGTTTTTACAATCGAAGCCGGAATCAAGATCATTGCAGATGGACTGTTATGGACGCCCAATGCATTCCTGCGTAGTTCGTGGGGGTTCATGGATTCCGTCGTCTTGATAACTCTCTGGATCAACGTCGTCACGCTCCTCATCAATGATGGCGCCATTTCTAGAGCGATCGGCGCATTCAAGGCTCTCCGTGCACTTCGTCTCCTGAACGTCAGCAACAGTGCCCGAAACACTTTTCATGATCTCATTATCGTTGGTTGGTGGAAAATCCTGGGTGTAAGTTAACAGAATCTTCCATGCCATTGTGGGCACTACTAACTGCTCGTTGTTAGGCCGCCTTTGTCTCACTGTCTCTGCTCATTCCATTTGCCATCTATGGGCTCAATCTATTCAATGGCTTGCTCGTGGCCTGTAATGATGGCGGTGATGGAATCAACACCATGGACAACTGCTTTGGCGAGTTTGAGAGCGCGCCGTTTAGTGAGGATTGGCCGATGCTTGCACCGCGTGTTGCCGCGAACCCTTTTTTCAACTTTGACGATTTTGGCGCATCCCTATTCATTCTCTTTCAAATCGTTAGTCAAGAGGGATGGACAGACGTGTCCTTTGCTGTCCAGGCCATCACCGGCCGATCGAGGCAGCCCGATGACCTGCACTCACAAGGGAACGCCGTCTTCTTCGTCATATTCAACCTGTTGGCAACCATCTTCGTTCTTACTCTGTTCATCTCGGTGTTTATGCGCAATTACACAGAGCAGACGGGAGTCGCTTATTTGACAGCTGAGCAGCGATCATGGCTCGAGTTACGCAAGATTCTTCGACAGATTTCACCATCAAAGAGTTCCTATGATGACTCCGAGAGAAGCTGGAAGAAATGGTGTCATAAGAGAGCCATCGAGAAGAGGGGCAAGTGGTACCAGACCATCACAATCATTCTGGTACTGCATTTGATTGTCCTTGTTTCGGAATTCGCAGGGGAACCGGAATATTGGACGAGGTATCGTGACTTTGTTTTCTTTGCCTTCATCCTGGCATACATGGCCAACAATGCGATTCGTATCATTGGGTTGGGCTGGGTCCGTTTCCGACGCAGTTCGTGGGATCTCTATTCACTGTTCATCGTCTTTGGTGCCTTTGTTTCGACATTCGCACTACTGATCTTGGATACCACGATGGAAGCCTATGTCCAGCTACACAAGGTGTTCTTGGTAGCTATCGTCTTATTGCTGATTCCTCGTAATGATGCGCTGGATCAGCTTTTCAAGACGGCTGCAGCTAGTCTGACGGTGATTGGTAATTTGCTAGCTACCTGGCTCGTGTTCTTCCTTGTCTTTGCCATTGCCATGACCCAAGCATTCAGCTTGACGCGTTTTGGTGAAGAGACTGAGTACAACATCAATTTCCGAACCGTTCCCAAGGCGTTGATCCTGCTGTTCAGGATGAGTCTTGGTGAGGGGTGGAATGCAGTCATGGAGGACTATGCCGGCATTGAGCCACCCCTTTGTGTCGATGAAGCCAATTTCTTCAGAAGCGACTGTGGCAGCCAATCTTGGGCAAGAATCCTCTTCATCGCCTGGAACATCGTCAGCATGTACATCTTTGTCAACTTGTTTGTGTCGCTCATTTACGAGAGTTTCAGTTATGTCTTCCAGCGGTCGAGCGGTATGTCAGCTGTTGACCGTGATGAGATACGACGATTCAAGGAAGCGTGGCGCAGTGTAGACCCGGCGGGTACGGGGTATATTACGAAAACGGCTTTCCCTCGTCTGCTTGGCGAGCTTTCAGGCGTCTTTCAGATGCGCATCTACGATCCGGAGGACAGTGTTCACTCGATTTTGGAGGATATCCGAAACGACGTAAAACTGAGCCACCATTCATCCATTGCAACAACGAGCGCGTTCAGTGGGATTGACCTGGACAAACTCAACCAGCGACTGAGGAGCATTGATACTGAAAAGGTGCGCATTCAGCGCCGACGATTCAAGACTTTTTATGAAGAGGTTCTGGTGTCTGCAGATCCAGACAGAGGAATCTCGTTTACTAGTGTCCTGATGATTCTGGCGCATTACAATATCATCAGCGATAACAAGAGCTTGAGGTGAGCACATTTCAGAATCTTGGCATCTCAATGCAAATACTGACGTTGAACATCTAGACTTGAAGAATTCTTGAGGCGCAGAGCACGTCTTCAACGTGTAGATGACCAAGTCCGACGTGGTGTGGTCTTGGGCTTCTTCGACACTTTGTGAGTGGCGGACAGTTGATCTACAGAGAATCATGTCACTAACATGTTGCCAGGTATTACACACGACAATTTAAGAAGCACTTGCAGCGCAAGCACTTGGCACGCATGACTGCAGTGCCACAGCTAAACATTCCAGAGATCCTGGTTGAGGATAACCTGAGCGACGATGAGACAGGTGGAGCAGGACCAAAATCTCCCCTTTCACCAATGTCGCGTCCGTCAAGCGTTGACGCAGGAGAGCCGCGCAACTGGCTGGGATCAGTGGATCTTTCGTTGCACGACACATCGTGGAGTCACCCTCTCAGCTTCCCCAGAGCTGCGCCTCCATCACCAACCACGCCTGCTCAACCATCGGCCTTTAGCTTTGAGATTGAGGAGGATGATCCTTATGAGCAACAGCAGCCAACAACCCAAGTAAGAACATCGGCGCCCCCAGCGCGCGAGAGCAATCATTTAGATCCCATTAGCCCTGTGCAGGTCCGGGGAATGCTTGATGATTCGGTCTGGGGCGAAAGTATCCGCCGTAGCGCAACAGTTCGACAATCACAGAACAGGGGCTCCCATGGCTATGACGGGTATCGCTGAGGATGAGGATGAGTCTCGGATAAGGCGGGAGAGAAGACAAGAGAGGGTCTAGTTTGGGGTGAAACAAGTTGGTCATGCATTAAACGGGCGTGATATTCAGGACTTCAAACTCAACGGCATAATTGAGAGCTGGGCATGGCGTTCCAGGTTTGTGTAAAGATAAAAAGGGGGCTCAGGGATTTACATACATACATGCATTCATAGGCGATAATTACACCGGCCTAGTTTTTGAGCGATCAAAATAGAGACATAGAGTATCCATGCTATGCACAAGACAGTACCCAGACAGGCCAGACAGGCCAGACAGGATCTATTTCAGTCAGTAATGATTGAAATTTGACTCTTTGTCTGTCTGATCAACGGGGTTTCCTGCGACAAAAGATCCCTGCTGTTGAACTGACGTTGCGACTGTTATGATGAAGGCTGCGACTGTTTCAGCCGCTAGTTACCAAGCTTGAAACAAACCGTGCGCCCACATTCCCGATCACCCCTGACATATACATAAGTTCCTGTACCTTACCGTAGGTACTATAGTTTCTCATGCAAAGACGGTGTCTGAGTTGTCTTTTCTTACTGCCTGCCCTTTTTTCTGGGTCTTGGCCATCTGTTTGATCGACTAAATATTAAAGGCACTCGTTTCCGCTGCTGCTTTGCTTTGCTGTCTTTTCTCAAAGAAACCGCATTCGTTTTTGTTTGTTTCTGCAAAACAACACAAAGAGTCTAGGATCTATACAACAGGCTGTGCCTTTGCTTTTTCCATCTTTGACTCATACACTCTTTAAAAATATTCAAATTATTTCACGACAACTGCTGGACAAGTTGTTCGTTTCTTCTTTCACTTTGACCACGAGAACTCTTAAACGTGCGAGAAATCATCACTATCGACAACTACTACATCCGCATCACTTATACAACACACATTCGTCTTCACGATAACCCTAAACACAACCACAATGGCTCACAACTCCCGCTTCGAGACCATGACTTCTCGCTTCTCACCTTCTCGTCTGCGCAACTCTCTCCGCCGCAGCTCCTCGGCATCAACCTCCACCAACGCTTCATACTCATCTACCAACACGACTCACTCATGTGCTGCCGTCGCCATCAACAACATCATCTCCCGCCAACCTTCCCTCATGAACTTGGCAGAAGAGCGCAAGAGCTTCGGCAGCGAACTCGGTCTGCTTGAGCCCAGGCCTATTGTGTACTGGGGCAGCGTGGAGGAGCGTATGGGTTAATGACACGATACCGGTGATGTCTGACGAGGGGGTGTTTTATGGTTGACATGGTTAAGGATGTATTTTCTGGGGGTATAATGCGGTGTTAGGCTTGCCTTTTGGATCTCTGGCAGGTCAACTTGGGGATATTCACGAATATGAGGCGTTTGTGGTGTGTTATATGATTATCATGCAATTCTATTCTTACCGAGTATATCTCGGTATCAACTGGCAATTAGATAGACAAGCTTTGCCAGAAATTAAAACCATCCCAAATTTTTGATGCCTTTTTCTTTTCTCCCTGAGGCTTAAAGTACATTATCATTATCATTCACTTCGTTGACACGCAATGTCCCTTGACTGACATGCCCAGGGGTTCGAAACACACGTCACGACCCACAAGAACCCCTGAAATTCTGGTGTCGAGTTTGGCATTCGCAATGATGCCACTTTTGATCGGCACTCGAGTTCGGCACTGTATATCGTTTGTGGTCGTGCTGTTGAACCCTGGTAGAGTGGTCTCGACGGTGATGATGCAGATACCGTTCGTTGCTCTTGATGTGAGACACTCCTGATCGCCAGGGGAGACACGAAAACTGTGTTAAGCAAGAGAAGTTGGTTGCTCAAGCATAAAAACACCCCAACATCAACAAATATGCACGTAGAAATCGCTCTCGCTGTCGGGAAATTATATGGTGATGCTGCAGGTTTGGTATGGGGTCAAGCCGTGATGCCACCCCGCGATGTGCAGGGGACTCTGGTTCTTGGCAGTACCCCCAATATCATTAAACGTTGCGGATCACGTCTCTTCGGCTGCATCACGCTGATAGACCTGGAGGCGGGGCGGTATGGTTGTCGACATGAGTCTCGACGAGAGCAACAACGCCGTGATACAGACGAGTCGTGATGAACCAGGCGGCACTCGTGGCCAGAGCAATGACGACAGCCATAAGGACGAGTACTGTAGAACGCATCTGAAAAGCTTCGTCGGCTTCCATCTTCATAAGCTTCTTCTGCTTGCTGTGATAGTGCCAGCGACCGTGAGCATCATGGTCAGCGTGTCCAATGTGCTGATACGGCTGGAGGAGCCATCGGGGAATCCATTTTGCATGCTGGCTACCGGGTCCGTAAAAGTTATTGCGGTCTGCGGTATGACGGAAATCGACCAGGAGGAGTGAGAACAGAAAGACTGTGATGTTGATGGGCGTCATGACAAGCTATGGAGGTTCATGTTAGTAAATTAAGACCAGCATCCAGGATCACAAGGCTCATTAATTCGCAACATCGTGAGAGTTCTTGGTATTGACGAAAATTGAAGGGGATTCTCTGTGTCTTAACGAGGGGAGACCCACTGAGTAGAGCTTTGAGGGCTGTTTACCAGCGTTTTCAGACGGAGGACCTATCTTGACCATGTTGATGGCTGGCTGGATGGTGAATGATAATGAGCGTCAGAACTTTGGGGGGCAGTAGATTAGTAGACAGATGGTGAATAGAGTAGAATTCAGAGACAATCACCAAGAGGATAACAATCGCTCTTTTTTAGGAATTTGGCCCAAGTGAATCAAACAAAGAGACTGCTGCTGATGAGGCGGTTGTGGCTCACTGGCTGGGCCTGGCTCTTACGTAGCCGCCCTAGTGAGGTCATCGCGTTGTTGCTAGAGCCCACACGGATTCCCGACCCTCCCGATCATCATCCCTGTTCCTGAGCATCACAAGCTAGCTCTACAGTGGCAGAGAAGCTCTATAGAAGCCCAACAGAAGCACCAAATGGACTACTGTATTTTTATTTTTATTTTCATGAGCCTCAATACGCGGCCAATACTGCGACTTCTGGCTCAGCACTCAGCCATGCTATTGCATATTATTGATATCCATTTATTATCCAAAGCTGTCCGCCAAGCCACCATTTCGCATCCTCAAGCCTCATCGCGATACGCGTAAGGTATGCACCGCCGATCCTTCGTATTCAGGTCTAGGTCCAGACCCAGATCCAGGCACAGGCGCAGCTTTCCCATCATCAGCCAGAGGAAGAGGTCATTGAAGCTTGAATCGGTTTATCTCATTATAACAAAGGCATAATGGCGTTTACATGCAGCCATCCCTTGTCATTCATTCATTCCTCCTCTTTAAGCCTATCCATACCCAACCAGCCCTTGCTTTTCCAGAGCGCCGTTTGCCTATGAATCCCACGCCAATCTTGAACATATCAACGCCCCTCTCCCAGTTCGATGGATCTGTTCCTTTATCGCGCGTTGTGAATGTCGAGCACGAGGATATCCTGAGCACCAATTCGAGTCAACCCGTCCATGACCAGGGCAATCTTCTTCTTCTCGACCATGGAGCTCACAGCAACCCAACCCTCCTCATCGAGAGCAGTGACCGTTGCGGAGCGCTTGCCAGGGGTAATCTGAGTAGCCTCAACAAGACGCTTTCGCTCGACGTTATACTGGCAGAGTACGTAGCTCTTGGCAGTGATAACACCACGGATACGCGAAGTGATGAGGTCGATAAGCTCAGGGTTGGAAGGCGATTTTGACTTGATGAGCACGGCAGTAGAGTCGACGACGGTGTCAATGGCCTTGAGGCCAGCAGCCCTCATGGTCTCTCCGGATTCTGGACATCAATCGTTAGCCATGATACATCTCAATCGGTGAAGCAAAGGCTGGCGCCACATACCAACAAGATCGACAATACCCTCAGCAACACCAAGAGCACAGGCAGCCTCGACACTACCGCTCAGCTCAACAATCTTGGTGCGCATCTTGCGAGGGGAAATCTCGCCGCCCTCGCCCTGTTCAAGCTTCAAGAAGTAGTCGGCGGCGAGACTGACGAAGCTGGTTCCGATGGTCTTGCCAATAAGATCCTGAGGGGTCTTGTATTGGCCCTTCTCGGGGACCTGAACTTGGAGCTTGCAGCTTCCGAAGCCAAGCTCCATGACCATATCAGAGCCTGCGACCTTGTCCTCGGTGGCGGTCAAGTCGATCGAGCTGCGTCGCAGTTGGTTGTAGGCGCGGACTGAGGCATCGTGCTCCTGAACCTGATCCCATCCGGTGATACCGAGGTCACAACGACCTTCGCCAACAAAGGTGGGAATGTCGGCGGCGGGGAGGAAGATCAGGGCGATGGGGAGGTTCTTGACGAGAGCAATGTCGAGGCGGTTCTCGCGGCGGAACTGGACGTCGGCGCCCTCGAGGAGGTTGAGCGTGGCAGCATTGAGGCGACCCTCTGCGAAAAGTTTAGCAGAGTTCTGGGGGTGGCATATTTAAGCGTAGACAAGACAACTCACTCTTGGGTACGGCAAAGAGAAGACGACCTTCGAGACTGGAGGAGATTTTATATCAGCATCTGCAGCGCAAAGTGGGCTGTCAACAACTAGACATCGCCCACGGTTCTCCAATGGAGTGAACCAACCTGTTGACGAGCTCCATGGTTGGCGACTGAAGGCTACGATATTCCTCCTTCTTCTAAACTTAAGAGTGCTTCTAGGGACAGTCACTAAAGGCAGTCGGTAATTTATTATTATCTGTTGTGACTGTGATGCTACTAATGACTCCGACTGCGGGGCTTGTTAAGACGATGGCGGGGCTGTTCGTTGTGGCACCGAGCACAGACTGGGCGCTGAAGCGGTCTGATTGGGGCTCTAACTCAGGTACCACCAAAACGAACCTAACCACTATCTACGCATCCATTACCGACAATCGGGCCTCATCGAGTTAGTAGGTCCGCCAATTGGAGAGCGCAAAGATAACACGATGTTGAGGATAAGTGTCACGTACATCAAGTCGGTAAGTAGGAGGTTGAAGAGAGATGGAGGTTGGTCAGTTGCGAGATGGACTGAACAATGATAATGATGGCACAAATCTACCGCGTATAACTAATTAATATTTGATTGTTGAGGATTCACCTAGACAACACAACTCAAGTTTTGCTTTATAATATCCCTCTACTCCAGATGCAGCCCAACCACCAAAAAAATGTACTGGTGATGTTGTCTCCTCCAACGTGTGCCGTGATTTACGCCATTATCGGGTTCTCGGAGATTAGTTCAAGGCCGACAAGAGACAATGGGCAGCCTTCGAGTACCGATATCATAATGTGACACAATAAAAAGTCGTTGGACAAAGGCCGAGGCAAGACATGGGGGATGTCCGAGGCCCTGGCCTCAATGTCTTGCTTGACAGCGGAACCTAACAGAAACAAATTGAGACATTCTCAACAGACATTCATTCTACATCATGCAGTGAGCAGAGTGGCTTGGTGTTTTCTGAATGACAATTGGTGTCATATACAGTGGTATCATGTGGCTTGATTCCTCTTATATGCACTTTTCTTTTCTCTACTTTGGGGGATGCATTCAACTGTCCACTGGGGTCGTGTCATGCACCCTTGTAGTGTGTGAGTGACGTCCAGAATTTCCAAAATCGTCGTTTTTCTGTTTGTTTTCTTTTTGCTGACACACTCTTTGATAACCCCCGAAGACCCAGTCCTGGCTATGGTCTCAGTCACCGGCAATCTTTACAGGTTGACTCTAGTTTTTTCCTCAGCCTGATTTTGAGCTGTCTCGGCCCTCGTATGTCTTGCTCTGACCTGGTTGCCGGTTTGGACCAGAGCTAGTTGACCTGTTCTAACTCTGTGTTGGATCCTATTTCTAAATCTAAACCTAACTTCTCGGACATGCCATGCCCTATACATACCTAAGTGATCGCGGAATTGGACCCTTTATAAATATTCGCCGAACTTGATACGGACTCTTTTACTATTACGGTAACCAAACGGGCCCAAGCAGGGAATTGTAAAACCCTCTTTAGCGCTCCCGGGCCGCGCCACTTGGGAGCTAATCCTCCACCCCAAACTTCAATTTACACTTTACCTTCAGCCCGGACTCTGGGTTCTCCACCTGCCGCCGCCCGCGCGACATCGACGACATACCTTACATTGGATCACGGATACTTTTACAACACTTTTCAAGCGAAGCGAAGCGACCTGACCTACAGCTACATCGTCGGCCTCTCCTTTGGTTCAGTGGCTTCGCGTCTTGGCGCTTTCTATTCCTCGACGAGTCCCTTGTCTTGTCTTGTCTTGTCTAGGTTGTCTCGTCTCGTCTTGTCTCGCCTCGTCTTGACCTGTCTTGTCTCCTCGTCCTCTCTTTGCTTCGCTCTTTACTTCGAGACCGACACATACATACATACATCCATCCATCCAGAGCCTTGTTCTCTTCTTATATCTCGCCTCGTCCGCGCAACTTCTCACTCCTCTTCTCTTCGCTTGTCCCTCCATCGACCGACCACCACCCGTCGCACAGCACAGCACAGCACAGCACAGCACAGCACAGCACAAAACAGCCCAACACAGCACATCCCTCTCTACTACTACTTTACCTTATATATATATACACTCTTCTCTCGACATCACTCGATACCTCTACCAATCGCAACTAGCATGAACTCTGCATATCGCCAGCCCAACATGTCGCAACGAATTCCTGGCCCCGGATACTCTTCCAATATACCACCTATCCATGCGTATCAACAACACCAACACCAGCACCCCCCGCCGCATCTACCGCCTCCAAGCCAGCTTCACCACTCTCCTCATCCTCAGCATTCTCACCTACCGCCGCACCCTCCTCCTCCTCCTTCTCACCCGCTGTCTTCGCATCAGCATCAGCACCAGCATCATCAGCATCAGCATCACGCTCAACCACCCCACCACCAGTCACAACTTCCACCATATCCTCCCACTTCATATCAACAGCCTCACCCGAGCCAACACCCGCTGCCTCACCCCCATCAGCAACATCCACCACCTCCTCAACGACACGATGAAGCCCCTCCACCTCCTTCGGGACATCCCACTGGCGATCAATCGACGGCCAATACCTTTTCCAAAGTCGAAGAAGTCTCGGGCCGAAAGTACAGGTTTGTTATCATTTGAGCCTGTTGTGGTCTTGTACCTCCTCCGCTAATACGACTTGCTAGTCTCGATGTCGTGCAACAGCCCAAGCGTGCGCGGATGTGTGGTTTCGGCGACAAGGTATGTTTGTTTCTGTTCATTGTGTTTTGATCCTTCGGCTCACAGTTTCAACTCAGGATCGTCGCCCAATTACGCCCCCGCCATGTGTTCGTCTTGTCATCTTGGACCCTGCAACAGGCAAAGAAGTTGATTACAGGTACGTCTGCGTTATTGTGAAACCTAGGAATACCATGCTAACATGATGTGCACAGTGACATTGATCACACCATGTTTGTGCTGTCGGTAGACCTATGGAGTGGCGATGGTAGCCACGAGGTCAATTTGGTCCGGTCATCCACCGCGACAGGCTCTATGGCATCGTCCAATAGCTACTCCTACTCAGGTCCTGAGTCGAGCAGCTCTTCATATCAGCAACAATCTCTTCCTCCGAGCCGCGATTCCGGATATGGCCAAACACAGGGGATGGGATATGGGCAGGATTATCCCCCGCCGGTACAGCAAGGGTACGGGCAAGGTTAGTTGAAACGAAAGCAATCAATGCGCAAACAAGGAGATGACTGACACGGGAGTAGCACCGTCCTACCCGTCGAGCAGTTCCTACGGCCCGCCCCAACAATATTACCCGCGACATAGCGGGTACGGCGGCGACGCTCCCGCGCCTCCACCGAGTACCCCGTTCCGCAATGGCTACGGCCATGGCCAGGATCAGAACGCTCTCACTCGAATGGCCGTGGTAGGGGGCCAGCCTCAGGGAATGTTTACGAGAAATCTGATTGGCAGCTTGGCGGCGAGCGCATTCCGCCTTTGTGATACCGAGGATCGATTAGGCATTTGGTTTGTCCTCCAGGATTTGAGTGTCCGGACTGAGGGACCGTTCCGGTAAGAATTGAACGGCGGGTATAGATCGTGGCTTGCCATTGCTGACATTGAGTTTGCAGATTAAGGTTTTCGTTCGTCAACGTTGGGCGACCGGGAGGAGCAAACAGCGTGAACCAAGGTCGGGCAACAATACTCTCCTCGTGCTTCAGCGAGGTCTTCAACGTGTACTCGGCCAAGAAATTCCCCGGTGTGTGCGAAAGCACACCTCTGAGCAAGACTTTTGCGGCTCAAGGCATCAAGATACCCATTCGCAAGGACACGAACATTAAGGGTGGCGAAGGCGATGACGACTACGACTAAAGATGAAAAGAATATTCCAAAGTGGAACAGATGAAAGTAGGGTTGCGAATGTTGAACAGTTGGGTTGTTACACCCATAACGGAATTGAGATATCGGGTCCGAAGTATTCTGAGGCATGGTGGGTGCAAGAGAGGGAAGTCAAAAGACATAGGGAATCGAATGATGACTTTGAGAAAAAGTCCAGGCAATAGACATTCTGGGTCTAGGTCTTACAGACATTTTGCCAACGTGTGTATGGATAGATAGGCGCATCCCTTGTTAGAGCAAGGTGCGAGCTCATGAACTGCTGAGCAGAGATGCCGGCGTAGGCGTTTGGAATTGATGAGTATTTTTGGACATGAATTTGTCTTGGCTTGTGCGAGTATCATGATATTGAGGTATCTAAGTATTAATATAAAAAAGGTTCTAGGATCGACAGGGCAATGAAAGGTCATGGGCAAATCAGGGGTCCAAGAAACAAACATCATGATAGACTGTTTTAGCATGAGCCACCGTTTTCAGGGTTTCGAGGATCAGCATGGAGAGGCCCTATTGAGCCATGACAGCCAAGAATTCTGAGGTCATGAGGCTGAAGATTTTGAATAAGCATACAGTTAAGTTAAGCTGCGAGCCACCAAATTAACCCGATCCGCTGTCTCGGGGCACGCCAGTACAGAAACGGCTATGGATGTGCACTGGTACGGCACGCAGCAGAAAGAGTTTAAGTTGCGCCTTGGAAGCGGGAGCGAGCGCCGCTGGGAATTCGGAGTCCGGCGAGAGCGAGATGGTGGTTCTTGGCAGAGGGAGGGGATTTCGGCCAACTAATTTGACTCATCAGTCGCTCTCAGTTGGGTTGTCACAGTAATGAGTCTCATACCAAGCAGTGCTGTTATGATAGAGAATTCAACAAGTTAGCTGCAATTATTGGTCAATTTCTCAAGCCAAAGATGAACAAATGAATTTCAGAGCTGAGGGAGGTGATATGTGACAGACGAATAATCTTTAAACTGAAAAGCATCAAGTGACCGTCAGCTCAACTCAGCTGTGGTTGAACCCGACCCCTCACATCCCAAACAATGCTTGTATCGATCTGGTACCTTCAAGTACCCTGCCAAGATCTGGGGCAGCACGAGGCCATCAGAATTTATTACGCAACCAAAATTTAATGACTGGACGCGGTTGTCTAGGGCGCTGATCAAGTGGAGGCAGCGCACGGGTACTTGCATCTACTTATCCTTGACTTGACGAGCTTTAACTGAGCCTCATTCTTTAGCACATCAAATACAAAAAAGAAAGACATAGACAACAAAATTAGAGACAAGGAATTCATTCCTCAGTGAGCGTAAAAGATTTTTGAAGTAATTAAAGGTTTAGGATCAGCACTACTTAATAAAACCCATCTTGACCAAATGACCACTTTCGGAGTTGGCCTAGTCAGTACAAGGTGAGTCTAGGCCATAGGTACGCTGGCTCGGCGGCTGTGGCCCAGTGAGAAAAGCCCGCAGCAGCACCTATTAAGTTTTTTTTTGCTCCCCTGTTGGTTGATCATGGGAACAAGTCCTAGCCAGGGCAGGAGAAAAAATGGCATGAATAACGACATCACAAGAGCTTGGCAGTGGGTTAAAAAGTGTGACATCCGCCTCCAAACTTCTTCCATTGACTTTGAATGATTCTCTCTCTTTGAGTCAGACTTTGATTGTTTAATTCCTAAAGACTTGGACAAACAGACAACCCCTCAGTCACCCAACAACCCCTGAGACCAACCACTAGCTCACTCATTCACTCACAACAACTCAGTAACAACACATTCTTTCTTCTCACAACCACAAACCATCAAAATGCTCTCTTCTCACGGTCGGGGCGGCGCCGGCAACATGGCCGATTCAGCCCACACAGAAAAGACCGATCCCAGCAAGCTCCAAACCCCCGTCCTCAAGGGCTCCGTTGTCACCACCGGCCGCGGAGGCACAGGCAACATGGCCAAGAACGACGACCCCCTCGAGACTCGCAAGCGCCAGGACGTTGAAGCGTAAGCCCATTCCCTCTCAATCTCTAGTGTTTCTATTTGCTGACTTGAATCTCAAAGTGTCGTTAGACGACCCTCTGCTGGTGCTCAGTACTCAGGCCGCGGAGGCGCCGGCAACGTCTTCAAGGACAAGGAGACTGGCTTGTCCCGCAAGTCCAGCAATGAGGAGGCCATATCTGACGATGAAGACCCCAAGTCTGCCACGTCGCCTACTCCTGCTGGGGAGACACTCGCTCAAAAGGGCAAGAACTGGCTCTTTGGCAAGAAGGCGTAGAAACTTGTTAGTTTCTCATTCTGCTGCCGGTATTAGAGTTTCGAGTTCGACTATTATTGGGTCTTGATGTTTATTTCCAGCTTGGTGTTTGGGTGTTTTAAGGGGAGGTTATGATCTGACCATTTATCAACTACGGGTCAACGGAGAAGTACAGAGGATATTTTAAAAAGGAGGAAAAGTAAAGATACCACCCCATGAGTTCAATATGTAAGAGAGTCAGTTTTCTCAGTACATTGGTCATGCTATTTTCACTATGTTACATTTTTTGGGTCTATTCCTCAGAGCGCCTGTCTGATATTCGCCGTTCTTCAATGTACCCCTCACTTATTTTTTCTCTCCTACACTTCCTGATTTTGACGTGTGGTATCTTAAAATACAACGTGAACATTGTACATTCATGCTTTGCCATTAGTTCTTCTTGGTGAGGCGGTGGATTTCCTCAAAGTAGTGCTTGAGGTGATCGGGGTTCACGCCAGGGGTAATTCCTGTTTGCATCAGCACTCAGTCCTTCAACATTATATCAAGAACAACTTACCGTGGCCAAGGTTGGCGATCCATCCCTTGTTACCGACCCAAAATCCTTCAACCATCTCCTCAACTGCTTTTGTGATAGCCTCCTTGGTGCCATACAGCACGCCAGGGTCGGCATTGCCCTGGAACACAATGTTGCGGTCACCTCGAATCTTGACAGCTTCCTTGGGATCGTGCAGCCAGTCCATGCCAACCACATTGTAACCCAGATCACAGGCAGAATCAAGCGCGTACCAAGCGCCCTTGGGGAAAACCGTCATGGGCACCTTGTCCAGACCGAGACTCTGCAGCTTGGCGGGAAGCTTCTCTGCAATCTGCTTGAGGTAGGGCTCTGAGAATTGACGATACGAAGCAGGGCCAAGTTCGCCGGCCCATGAGTCAAAAACCATCGTCAGCTGTGACAAGATTAGAATCAGTCATTTGAGCTTCTAGCCCCCACACTTCAGTTCTCTCTCTTACCTGAGCACCGGCCTTGACTTGCAGGGCCAGATGATCCACGCAAATATCAGCAATCTTTGCCAAAAGCTTCTTCGACTCCTCGGGATACTTGTAGATCCATGTCTTGACCTGTGCAAACAGCTTGGTACCGCCACCCTCGACCATGTAGCAGAACAGCGTCCAAGGCGCACCGCAGAATCCAATCAACGGCACCTGTCCCTCGAGCTTCTGGCGCGTCAGCGTGATGGCATCGTACACGTAGCCGAGCTCGGCAGCGACGTCGACGTCCTTGGCGAGAACCTGGCTGTACTGTCCGTCGTCGGGGTTCTGGAGCGGGTTCGGGAAGTGAGGGCCCTTCTTCTCAACCATCTCGACGGTCATGCCCATGGCCTGAGGGATGACGAGGATATCGGAGAAGATAATGGCCGCATCGATGAGGCCTGCATAGCGACGGATGGGTTGAAGGGTGATTTCTGTCGCAACTTCGGGGTCACGACAGCATTCGAAGAAGTCTCGGTTACCCTTGGCTTCGTGATACTCGGGAAGATAGCGGCCGGCTATCAATTGAATCAGTTAATCTGCAATGCTCTCGTTCAAAGCTCCAATCGTCTTCTCACCTTGTCGCATCACCCACATGGGAGGTCGCTCAACGGTCTGGCCTAGGTCGCAACACGGCAATTCTCAGCATAGCTCTCCCATTATTCGTTTGCTGTAAACCAGGTCCAAATGGTACCAGGATCAACATTCGGGGCGCGGATCACCCACCCCATGCTGCGCGAAGCAACAAGTCGTTCTTGAGAGGCTTGAAATTATGCGACATGTTTGTTGTATTACTTGTCGAGTCGAATCGATATCGTAACTTCAAGAAATACTCAAGTTACAGGTTGCGGACCTTGAAAAGAAGGTCTAACTAAACTATCACTACGTACCCCGCCAATGGCCCGCGGTTGGAGGGGTCCTTTCGGCAGCTACGGGCGCCTGTTTGATTCCAAATTGACGGGTCCCAGCCGCTCTTCGGAACCAAGGTCGGTCCGACACGCTGTCATCACGATGGGACAACCTAAGCCAAGCTCCAGCGCGTAGATAGCTTCATACGAGACACAGAGCTATAGTATCACCAACGCCAACTCTGCATATCGTCCACTCGGAACTCCTCCTTAGCTCACAAACTTCCCAATAAACTTGTTCATTCACATCTGCGACAATGCCTTCCGAACGCGATCTTCAAATCAACCCCATCGTCCCTGAATCCATCATCCACAATACAAAGGTCGGCTACCCTTATATCGCTATAACTAGCGATCTACGAAAACATTTACAAGTTCTTTTGACTAATTCTTCATGCAGACTCTCTCCAACCTCCAAAGTCTGACTTCCTCCCTTTTCGGTGTCAGCGCCGGCGTCCTTGGTCTCGAATCCTACTACGGTTTCCTCATCTACATCGTCTTCTCCTTCATTACAACCCTCCTTTTTTACGTTCTCAAGGTTGCTCCCGAGTCACTTCCAAAGGGCCATGCACCTCTCGACCCCACTCGCTTCTACCGTGGCTTCTTTGACTTTTGGGTTGGCGGCATGTTTAATGGCATTTCTGGCTTTGTCTTGACATGGACATTATTCTACGGCTTGGTTAGAGCTTGAGCGAACAAAATCGGACATTTGCATCTATGGCGTCTTGGAGTTATGATGAGAGAGACCTTTGAAGAATATGGCACTTGTGACGCAAAACAAACATATTATACTATGAGCAGTTAATGCAAAATGAAGAACTAAATACACCCGCTGATAACCTAGCAATAACCTGAAAACCAACATGCTCAATCAATCAATCAATCAATCAATCAATCAACAATCTCGACAACTTTGCCAACAAAACCCTCTAATCCAGATTTATCCTGGCTTCCGCCTTCCAACAATATGACTCGCGAACCCATCTCGATCCATTCTCGATGGTGGAGAAGCTCCAAACCCACCTCGGTTCCAGCCTTTGCCTGGTCAGGCTCCTTCTTCTCATTGTCTGATCCAACATCATCGTTAAGGTTGAAGATCTCATCCATTTCATCGTTTGTCACCGTACTAGATTCCCATCCTCTATCCTGGCGAGATATTCGACGAATGCGTGCCACCGTCCGAATACTTGCAATGTAGATATTCACAAAAGAGCCGATTGCGAGGCTTTGAATATCTGGGTCGTTGAAGGTGGCCGTGAACCCGCTTGCTGCCTGTAATCTCAAACCAGTATCTGCCATATGCTTCGAAGGTATTGCCAAAATCATTCCACGGCGGATGCGGGGGACTTCAACCGTAGAGTTAGAGTCCGAATTACCGTTCTGGGAATGGTTTGAAGGCGATTGAATAACGAGACCAATTGAGCCCGCTTGTCCAGCCTCAAGGGTTAACACAGGGAGCCTCAAGTTGCGTATGCTCACAATCTGAGCGTCGTTCCATTCTCCTGCAATCGTGGACGCCGACACGGCGTTTTTCATGGCGATACGTGCCAACTCTGCCGAAGATGGATGTGAAATGGAAAGCCCATAGCTACCAGGAGAGGGCCTGTCATCAGGAGTCGAGCCACGAGGGTCGTCATCGTCAGAGGGGAAAGGCCCAATGACAATCTTATCCCCGACAGAGAGTCGCCCAAATCTGAGGTGGCCAGAAACCACAATCCCCGGCTCAGTCTGTTTGGCAGAAGCGCCAGTCAAGTTACTATAAGATGTTGCGCGAGTAAAGGTATCGTCGATATGGAACAGACATTTCGGTTGCTCCGGGTTCAGAGCCATCCCGACGTAATCACGAGCAGTTGGCGCCGGCGGCAAAGGCAAGTTTTCCAAGAGAGCATGCAACAAACCAACGCCAGTCCCTTTAACCGCACTTGTCAATACAATCGGAACAAGCTCTGTCAAGTTTCCATTCTCCAGCATGCCTTGCAGCAAGCCCTTGACTTTGATAGAGTCATCCTCGGGGACTCGGTCCATATCCCTCTGCTGCTTCTGGTCGGGCTGGAGGATTTTGGGTATACGCCCAACTTCTTTGACAGCCGTTAGGACCTTGGACATGGTTCTGTGCAAACTTGTCTTGGATGCGAGATCCATCTTGGTAATGACAACTGCTAAAGGGATATCCAGCTTTAACGACAGAGTCAGATGGGCTTTAACAAGATCAACCCCAACTGCCGCGGCCCCTAAGACGTCTTGTGCTGATGATGTTGCCCCATAGCTTTTGACAGCTGCTTCTGTATCATCTGCAGCCAAGCAAAGAATAATCCAATGTGGCGCCCAATTCATCAGGCCACGCAAAACTGTGCGCCGATACCTTGGATGACCCGCCGAATCGGAGACAAAGACTAGGCGACCCCCTTCAGAGCAGTTATGAATGTCAACCCATGACTCGATGTTTCCATGACTGTAATTCAAGATTGATTGGTCCTTGTACCCAATGAGTTCTTGAGCTATCGAGCTAGTGACTCCTGTAATCATCTCGTGTCGATGTTTGAGCAAGCTGAGCCGACTGTTTCCACGACCGTTGTCCAGGGTTCCGGTTGATAATGTGCCTAACAAGCTTGATTTCCCTGATGTCGTAGGACCTGTGAAAGTGACTCTTAGCTGCGGCGTTGTTGAGCTACCGCGGCTGGGCACAGCCGCGGCTTCGGCTGCAATCTCCCCTCCCTTGGATGTGTCGTCTTCTCCGTTGAAATGCTCCGCAAAACCAAAGTTGGGCATAACAAGTGCTTCGGCAACCCACAATCTGCCGCTTTGAACAACCTCGTTTGGAGAGGTGACAGAATTATCGACTAGTTCTGTTGATTCAACCCATTCGCAGTCCCCAACAATGACCATTCGAAGTACCTCGACGGAGCACCCTAAGCTCGCGGCCATAACTCTCAAGGTTGTGATACTCTCATCCATTTCATCCTTGGTGAGTCCAACAAGGGTGCCATCGTCGGCAACGCCAATTTCGTACAAAGCACCTCTTGATTCTTCCAGACCAGGAACGAGTTTGCTCAGCTTTATAGGAGCACTGAGATCAACGTTGTCGTCTGGTAGTCTGGGAAGCGCCAATTCCTTGGAGCTGGAGGCATGATATGGGGAGGACTGTTGTAATCTCCACAAGAGCTGCGTTGTCAAGTGCTGGAGTCTTTGTTGACGAGGCTGGCTCGACGCAGCGGGAGAAGGAGTCGAGGGCTTGACTAGTCGGGCGTGGCGTGACTGGCCGGAGGTGCTCATGCTCTTGAAAACTCTCCGCGGTCGGAGAAGCAAGTGAAGCTTGTATTCGGTAGGGCCCTCTTGGGGCTCAGCCTCTAGTTTGGTAACCCCATACTCAGATAATAGTCCTGGCTGGACTTGCTCAGTTGATCGAGGGGCAGTTGAGCCTACAATATTCTCATTGTCGTCCTTGCCTGGCTCATTCGGCTGTAGCCAAGGAGACGAGACTCTTGGAGGGTCTGGGTCGTAGGTGAATACGGAGGCCATGGTTGCGTTGCTAGTGACCAAGAGCTCCCCAGGAGGCTCAAGATATTGATAATCAGGTGCGCTGTAAGTGATAATATGATAATAGGTCAAGATATTCAGTAACAAAAAAGGAGAATGTATGATGTATTCGGACTATCATCTTGTTGATTGCTCGGAAAGATTTGTTGAGTTGATGCAAGAGTGCAGCAATGTGATGAATTTATCACGACTCACTCACTCCAGGGAAGGATAGATCGAGGCGGTCAGTTGCCAACTCAGGAGATGAAAAGCATGACGTCGATTACGATATGATATGGGCTGAGATCTGATTAAGGAACCTGGGGACTAAGGTAGGTAGTGGAACAAGAATAAAACGGGCTTGCATGAGTGTTTAATGCAATAACTTAAAGTAGGTAGAGTAAATTCACGATAAAGTCTGTCCTGTCCTGCCGGCTGACCAAATCGAGTCAGAGGTGACGCATCGGCCAAGTGGCCAATCATGAGAGCTTCATGAAAGCCTGGGAAACGGTGATCACCTCAATGGACGGTACTGAACCTCACTGCCTGGGGAGCTGCCTCAGCGAGGTCGGCGGGAGACTTTAGCGGGTTCCATCAGTGGATCAAGGCCAGTGTGGAGTTGCCCCAGAGAGCCTCCATTCGAGTTGGACACTGATGTCGCTGTAGTAGAGCACGTGATGTCCTTTAAGCCATCATTGACATTGATGAGAAGCAAGTAGTGTGGTGTTTGGAACGTGAATATTTGCCATTGATGAGCATTCATTGGAATTTTAGTTGGGATCAAACATTCACATCATGTTATATGCATGGCGTACTACTTTACAACTACAGTGCCCTGGGTGTCTATTCAGATGTGCTTACACGAAATTACGCCTTTGCATGGATTGCAAGCTGACAACTTCAGCTTCTCACCAGGACTTTCAATAGAAGTGTAAGGATCGAACAAGAGGACTTTTGCTGTCTTAAATGTCCTTGGTGATTCCCGACACTTGCTAAATCTTCATTCCAGAGCCCTTCTAGAACATCAAGTGTGGAATTTGTCACTCCTCTAATATGCTCCACACGTGAAACTATATTGATACACTTCAACTTCATGATAAGAATGATTTGGCTGGCTTTTGCTTCTATACAAGCCACCTTGAATATCAAAGCTCACTATTTCATATCTCGCTTAAGCTGAAACCCAAACTTCTTTTCTTTCAACTTGAGACGTGTTAAAAATACCACCTACATCACCTACCTCCCTAAGATACATCAATGCTGATCCGATCCGACTGGTACACGCAGGCGCCGCCACAGGCTGACGCATTAAAAGCGCTGAGCCACTCACTCGGGACCGCAGCCATGTACATGCCTCGTTAGCACTTCAGCTGGGATGTCTTGAGGAGATAGGACTCTTCAAAACTGAGATGGATCCTACCTTTCAAGACATAGGTAGACAATGTTAGAAGGCCTGAATGATAAGAAAACCGAAAACCTGACTATTCACGTACGGGAGAATTAAGGATTCAGGGACTGCATGGAGGGGTTCCAGATTGCGGCTGCAAGCACCAGGGGGCCGGGATTAAAGGGTCCAGTCATGTCCCATTTACGGTGCACTCCTCGACTTTTGTATGGATCGTATTGGATCTCAGGCGCTTGTTGGGCGCTTAGGTAGGCATGGCATACGAACCTTCAACCTCTGGCATGCGGAATTCGTCCATCAGTCTAGGCCTGATGAGAGCCTGATGCCATCCCCAAAACGATGTCAGAATTCATGGATAGGCACGCCACTTTGAGCATGACAAAAGGTACATGGATATAGGTTCCATGTCAATTCGAGTTCCGGCGGATTCTTGGGGGACACCGCCCACCAGGCTAGGCCCAGGGTCCCTCTCCCCATGCATCCACTGGTACCTAAGTTAGTGCTGCAGGTAACCACTCAAAGTCCATCCTCTCATAAGGCAGCGCTACCATCATCCTCTTCTCCTTTCAACCCTCGACACTTACCACTTCCTCCTTCTCTTCTTCCATCACAAGCGACAATTATATCGAAAAGATTTTAATCTTGTTTTATTCTCAACTGATCCTGCCATGAAGAAATTCGGCTTTGGCAAGAAAGGCGATGACGGCGACGACGCCAACCGCCACGCTCTCTTTGGTCGCAAGAAGTCGTCTCAGTCTGTCTCCTCCGACAATCCCTACGCCAAACAAGGAGGCAAAGATCCTTACGCCGACGACGCCAAGTATGCCAACGTAACTCCCTACCAACAAGCCCGCGCTGGCCTCAACAACGGCCCTGGAGCTCCTGGCGGTGCCCAGCCTCTCAACTCTTACGGTGCTCCCTCACCCGCCCCGGGAGGTCACAACTCTCAGCCGCCTAGCGGCTACGGTGCGGATCGATATGGCTCTGGCGGTGGTTATGGTGGCAATCGATACGGCGACGCTCCTCAGAACCGATACAACAGCCCAGGTCCAGCCCCTGGTGCTAGAGGTCCTGGTGGCTATGGTGGTTTTGGACCTAGCGAGCCTGACGACAACCGAGACAATCTTTTCGCTGGTGCTCAGGAACGTCAAGCTCAGAAGCAACAGCAGCCCGCTAATGGAGCCCAGGGGCAATCAGGAGCCGCTGGTGGCGCGTACGGTGGTTACGGCGAAGAGCGCGAGCTGACCGCCGAGGAGCAAGAGGATGCCGAATACCAGTCTATCCTCGCTGAAAAGCGACAGCTTCAACAGGAGAGTGCATCTTCGGTTAACCGCTCGGTGCAGATGGCTCGGCAAGCCAACGAGGTCGGCCGTGCCACGCTCGCCCGTCTTGGAGCTCAAGGGGAGCGGTTGAACAATACCGAGAAGCACCTCGATATTGCTGCCAACCAGAACAAGATTGCTCAAGACAGGGCTGCCGAACTCAAGACGCTCAACCGCAGTATGTTTGCTGTCCATGTCAGCAACCCGTTTACATCCAAGCAGCGTCAGATGAGGGCGGATGAGGAGGTCATGGCGCGCCACCGATCTGAGCGAGACCAGCGAGAGGCCACTCGTAAGGATGGCTTCGCGGCCAACCAGCGCATGGAGAGCAACTTCAAGGATATCAATTCTGCTGGCCGACCACGCGGACAGCCCCGCAAGAAGGATTATGGCAAGTTCAACCTGGATGATGAGGAGGGTGCCGATGAGCTTGAGGATCAGATCGATGACGGTATCAACGAACTCGAAGGCCAGGTATCCATGATGAACATGGTCGGCAGAGCCATTGGTAAGGAGGTTGACTCGCAGAACAAGCAGATCGATCGTATTATGAACAAGGCAAGTAACCCCTTTCTCACTTTGGCCAATATGATCTTGTTACTAACCTTGGGAACAGAGCGATGCTGTTGATGATGCCACGAGGATGAACAGAGAGCGCTTGGCCCGTATCAAGTAAGGGCTTGAGCAAAACATAACGAATGATAGAAATTGTTTTGGAACAGACGGCGTCAAGAACAAAGATGTCCAGTTGAGGCGTCCATATGTAGGAACAGCAGGGTTAGTCTTATCTGGGCCGTGGCACCTTGTATACGCCAAGTTAAAAGAAGCCAAGCTATGGAAACATTATAGGGACATGTTTGTAATGAAACTTATTGCCTTTTGACTTGGCTCTGGTCCCTATTGAGTTAGGATGTCTGATTCTATGCTCTCTATATCATCATTATTTTCCAACCATGTCCTCTAGATGCCCATGTAGGCGCGTGGCATATGATCAGGACTACGAGGGAAAAGCTTTGGATACAAAATTATCGAACAAAATCTCTAGAGCCTATAATTAATTTTGTCATAATTAAATCTGTAAGTAGGTAAACTAAAGTCAATGTCGTATATCAGCGAAATAGATATACGGTGTGGTTATCCTGGAATGTGGCTCTTGACACTGTGGTATAGAAGCAAATGAATTTTTCTACAGGGCAAAAAGTTGCGCCAAACTGCAACAAGCCTCGAGACAGTACAAGCAAAATGGCGGCCGAAAATAATTCTGCTCCTCCCGCCAAGAGGAGAAAGACAAAGACTGATCCAAATGCCGTCACAATAGGAGGAAGGGCGATTTCTCTTGAAGGATACCTCACAGCACCTGCACCCAAGCCAAAGAAAGTTCCACCTCAAGACTCAACATCAACATCGACACCAGAGAGCTCAACTCCGGCCCCAGCAGCCATCACCACTGAGTCAAAAAATAAGAAGGAAAACACAGTCTCTGAGCCTAGGAAGAACTTCAAGGGCCGTCAAAATGACAAATCGCGAAGTCGAGAGGATCCAAAGTTACTCAAGACACGCAAAGAGCTTCCCATATGGCACTATCGCGAGCAGATTCAGAAGGCGTTGCGAAAATCAGGCAGCGATGTTCTTGTCCTAGTTGGTGAGACGGGTTCCGGTAAAAGTACCCAGGTCCCTCAGTTTCTCTACCAAGAACCGTGGTGCAGGCGTCGAAAGATCAAGGTTGCTGGGTCAGACGATGAAATTTCGGTGGGAGGCATGGTTGCGATCACACAGCCCCGACGAGTCGCTGCGACCACCTTGGCTCATCGAGTCTCTCAAGAGGCCGGTACACCATTAGGAAAGGGACGACCAGATGGTTTAGTTGGATATTCAGTTCGATTCGACCACCAGGTTCCCAAGGGATCAAGGATCAAGTTCTTGACCGAGGGTATGCTTCTCCAGGAATTGCTACGAGATCCCAACCTTCGGAGCTACAGCGCCATCGTGGTCGATGAAATCCACGAACGAAGCCTGGATGTTGATCTGCTGGTCGGTTTTCTCAAGCAGATTCTTGCTAGTGACCTGTCTGGCCGCGGCGGTATCCCGCTCAAGGTGGTCATCATGAGTGCGACAGCAGACGTTGAGGGCATACAAGAATTTTTCAAGGACGTTCGACCTAGAACCCAGGATACGAATACGCTTCAGGTTCTTAAAATCAAGGGACGGCAGTATCCTGTGGAGGTAAACCACGAGCCGCGACCAGTAGCCGACCTCCAGGACGCCCTTCTCAAAACGATATACAGAATCCATCTTCAGGAGCAACTTCCAGGAGATATTCTGGCGTTTTTAACAGGTCAGGAAGAAATTGAAGCGGCGCAAAAACTGATTGAAGAATATGCGGCAACACTGGCCTCCAACGTCCCCAAGATCAAGGTCTTCCCTTTGTACGGCCAGCTATCTATGGATGCGCAGCGCGAAGCCTTCTTGCCCGTCAAGGCCTCCTTCACCCGAAAAATCGTACTGGCGACAAATATTGCCGAGACCTCAGTCACTGTTCCCGGAGTAAGATATGTGGTGGATTGCGGCAAAGCCAAGGTGAAGCAATACCGAGCTCGGTTGGGCATGGAGTCTCTCCTCGCCAAACCCATCTCAAAATCGTCTGCCGTTCAACGAACCGGTCGAGCTGGCCGTGAAGGCCCCGGCAAATGTTTCCGATTGTACCCAGAAGAGGCATTCAAGACCCTACAAGAGTCTGATCTTCCAGAGATTCTTCGCAACGACGTGTTAGGAGCAGTCTTGACTATGAAAGCGCGTGGGGTCCAGGATGTCCTGGCTTTCCCGCTTATGGATCCACCGGAGACAGAAGCAATTGAGAAGGCTCTGGTCCATCTGCATTTCCTGGGGGCTTTAAACGATGATGGTACCATTACGACGATTGGCGAAACCATGGCTCGCTTTCCTATATCTGCGCCCTTGGGAGCTGTTCTGCTTGCCGCTGCTAGCCCTGAGTTTGACTGCGTGCTTGAAGCAATCGACATTATCTCGTGTATCACATCCGGAGAGGACATCTTCCTAAGCATACAGTCTGAAGAAGCCCAAGAGGAAGTCGAAACCTTCAGAAAGGAACTTCAGCGTCGCGAGGGAGATATTATTACTTACCTCACCACCATTCAGCAGTACACGGCAGAAAACGCAGACAGGGTAAACTGGTGCAAGCAGCGAAAAATCAACATGCGCAACATGAGACAGGCTTTGAACATTCGAAGGCAGCTTCGTGGCATGTGTCTCAAGGAGAAGCTTCTAGATGAAGCTCCGCCGGCTGACCCCCAACCATTCGTCCCAGTCGCCCCTGAACGCGCTGAGCAGCTGCTCAAGTGCTTCCTTCGAGGATTCGCTCTCAAGACAGCTATGTTGGCTCCAGATGGCAGCTTTGTTACAGTTCAAGGAAAACACGTTGTTGCTATTCATCCTGCCAGCGTATTGCACGGACAGAAGAAAGAGGCCATTATGTTTCTGGAGCATGTTTATACTAATAAGAACTACGCCAAGAAGGTCAGCGCCATTCAGGCGACGTGGATCGCGGAGGCGTTGGAGGGTAGATAGACGATTATAATAGTACAGGGTAAAAAGAATATGCTAGAGGTTAATTTAGATATACAATGGTTCTATTCTACATGTTGTACAATATGCGTCTATGATTCCTGTTCGCCGCCTTCTTTGCCTCTGTTTTGAATGGCCTGCATCAACTCGTACAACTGGTGTATTTGCTCATCTGCAGAAACTGTTAACAGCCAACATATTAGAAGACATTCAGTGACTTACCACTCATCTTTGCGAGCTTTTGCTCATCCAACTTATCACCCACCCACTGGTCGCCCTCAATCTTTTGCGCATATAGTTGCCACTCGGTCAAGAAGCCAATCTAATTTGGTTAGCAGACTTCTGATATGATATCTCTTGGGGTGACATACCAGATGAGCAGGGTTGTCCACCTTTCTGTGCGCCCTAAACTCAGCCTTGATATACTCGTCTCCAAGAACCCTCATCTCAGCTGGAAGATGCTTGCGGTGAGCGCGCAGGAGTCGGCGGTAGAGAGGGATGGGAGGGAGAAGGGCCATGGGGTTTGGCTTCAGACCGCGCTGAGTGTTGGCGGCAGAAGCCAGTCTCAAGAGAGATTGCCGCATTGTGAAGTAACTGTGAGATTTTGGAAGAGAAACTCTTTATATGATCGAGGTCCAATTGTTGTGGTGTTGACCAAAAGAGTTGCCAAAACTAAGGTAATGACGGGCAGAATCGCAGGTATTAAGAATGAGATTCTCAGTACACCCAAACACAGTGTCCGGCCCTTGACACCATCGACTCTACCGCCCCACTGCACAGTGCACACACTCACAACTTTTCATTTGTATCAAAGTCTTTAAGTGCTTCACAACTAACACAATAAAACATAAAATCGGCCCATCATGTCTTTCTCATTCGGCTTCGCCGGTGACGACATATCCGAAGACGAGCAAACTCCCTCCATCTCCAAGCCCGCACCAGCCCCCGCAGCCAGCAGCGCATTCCCCGTCCCAGGAAAGCCTCAACTCACACCAACCGTCCACCAGCTTCCCGACCTGCTCGCTCAGCTCCCCTCCAAGATCGCCTATAGTCTCTTGGAGGTGACTCTTGATGATGGCACTTCTGTTAGCTTGCCGCGCAGGGAGTTGTGGGACGTGAGAGTGCAGCTCATGGCTGAAGAGGAAGATGTTGCTGGTGCGCAGTCTGAGGGTCTGGGCAGTCATGATGTGAAGACGGGGGTTTATGAGGGCGGATTTAAGAGCTGGGAGAGTAGTGTTGATCTTGTCAAGGTGTTGGCGGCAAACAAGGCTATTTCGACACTGGAGCAAAAGCCCTTGCGAGTAATGGAGGTATGTATAATGACTTATATATGTAATGTGCTATACCTAACACTAGATCAACAGCTCGGATGTGGCACTGCGTTACCGTCCTTGGCCGTCTTCCACTGGGCCATGACATCAACTTCGGAAAGAAATCCCCTGTCTCTTATCATGGCAGACTACAACCCTTCAGTTCTTCAGCTTGTCACTCTGCCTAACTTCATCCTTTCATGGGCTCTTAACAACTCCCAACTACCCGCTCTTCAAGAAGCCTTCACAATCGAAGGTGAAGTCGAGCTTGGATCTGACGTCCTCGCTGCTTTCCAGAAGTCTCTCACGGAATCAAATATCACGCTCTCCTTTGTCTCGGGCGCCTGGTCGCAGGAGTTTGTCGATCTCATCTACACCCTACCCTCGGGAGATGCCCAGCCAAGCAGCACATTACTCCTTGGCGCGGAAACAATCTACTCTCCCTTTGCGCTTCAGGCCTTTCTCGAGACTATGTTCTTGATCCTCGAGAGGGAACGGAACACCGAGGGCAGTGAAGCAGGTGCCTATATAGGAGCGAAACGCCTGTATTTTGGCGTTGGTGGCTCGCTAGATGACTTTATCGACAAGGCGCGACAGAAGGGAGCCAAGGTAGAACAGCTGAGAGAAGAAACAGAGGGTGTTCGACGCGGTGTCGTACAGTGTGTTCTTGGGCCAATATGAAGTAGCACAAATTTAAAGCACAAGCACGAACATATCTAAGACTCTGAATGAGAAGTGTGTGCATTTCTACTATCCTACTCGCGAGAGTGGGAGAGAAGATACTACTCCAAGCAATGTGGGTATAAACCGTCCCTAAACGCCGCCGCCATCCCATCCGCTATTTCCATGCAGACAAGTGCAAGCAAAGCATCCGACTTTGTCCTTTATAGCAAACCAATCCGTCTCAGATCTTCAACCTGCCTACTTGCTCTTCTTCTGGAATTTTTCGGTACACACTGGACAGTACCATGTCCCGTTAGGTTCGCTCTTAAGTCCAACGCACGACCAATGAAACCACTCATAGGGGCAATTGTCGTTGTCGCAGGCTACCATATCCCCATAGCTAACGTTATGACAGAGGCAATATTTCTTGTCGTCGCCGGCTTCTTCATCGTCCTCATCAGCATCCCCGAGGATATCGTCTCCGTCAACATCCTTGCCATCAGCAATAGGCGTGCTCCTGGACCGGCCATCGGCGCCATCTTCATCCTCTCCGCTGCCACTGTCAACGTCTGAAAGCTCGCTATCATTTGTCGGCGCCGGCGAATTCCTACTTGAAGCCTTCTTAACTCGTGATAGATTTGACTTGTTGGTAATTTTCTTTCGCGCTCCACCAGTAGGAGTGCCTCGGCGGCCACTCGCCGTTGCTATTGACTTGACAGAACCAGCTCTTGGGCCCGCACTACCAGCTCTCGCAAGACCAGGTCCTCCGACAGCACTGCCCTTAGGAGTGCCTGGTCCGAGCGAGGAGTGTCTTGCCAGGCCACTTGATGTAGTTGGTACGTTTCCCAGAGCGGGGTTCACGCGAGGGCCACGCTTTGTCGCGGGCCCTGCGGAGCCTTCTCTTTGTCTGTTCAGAATTATGCTGGCTGCAGGCGTTGCAGGAGCGGATGCGGCGTGCTGTTGAGCTTGTGCTTGGCGAACGTTGGGATGATTCGGGAGTCGAGCGAGGGTGGGATTGGACGAGGTTTGCGCGGCGGCGAGAGGGGTGGAAGGGCCCGTGGCGGTTGTCATATGGCTTGCTGGGTTGATGGCGCGGATTGAAGGAGCTGTATGGTTCGCTGCGCTAGGTCGAAGCAGAGAAGGGACTTCGTCAGGGTCGGTAAAGCCAGGTTCGGCTCGGTCGTAAAGCAGCTTTATCTGAACGTCTAGATTTCGTAGATGCTTGTCCACTATGAGCTGCATCTTCTGACACAGGGCGATCTTTTCTTGCGACAGCTGGTCGGCTCGCGCGTAATTCTCGCGGACTTGGGCCCGAAGAAGCTCCTCCTTGGGATTCGGCTCATGACTTCCATTCGTCTTGATCCATTTCTGTATCTTTCCGTCGCGGTCCTCGATCGTACGTATACACTCGTTGTACTGACGATCCTTGTCGGCAACCTCTTCTTGTATGAAACGTATCTCTTCGGGGAGGTTCTGGACGCGGTTGATCCAGTCGTCGAGGATTATCCCGGGATCGAGGGGCTCGGCTTGAGGCATCCTCTTGACGAAGTCGATGGACAAGTCGTCTCTAGGCATGATTGTTAACGTGAGAAGGCCCTGCGCGACAAGAGCTAGTGATATAGAAATGCGATGATGTCGAAGCTCTCAAGACCTATGCGGCGAGCCAGATAGATGTGTGGCGTTATGCCGCAAGATCAGAATAGACGTAGATGAAGAGAAACAGAACGATAGTCAGACAGACAGTCCGACGGTTGGTTGGTTTGCTAGTCAAGACAAGACAAGGGCAAGCAGGGGACAAGGGAAACGAGTGGTCCCATAAGTTACGGGTCCCGAAGCCAAAAGGCAAAAGGAAGGGCAGGGGGAATGAGGAAGTGGCTGTCACGAGAAACCCGCAAGGCAGTGCAGTGATAGGCTCGCTTTGGCTCGCTTTGGTTTGGTTTGGTTTGGTTCAAGTTCAAAGAGAACGCGGAGAGCAAACTCGACATGAATGACTCGGCTCGGCTCACCTCGATACCCACTTGCTCGCTTGTCTTTTCTTTGACTTGAGAGTACCAAGTGGTAGTCGCGGTGCTCTGCTCAGTCAATATAGTATAATCCGAGCAGCAGCCGCGAACGTCTTCTCTTGTTCTTTGGAAATGGGGATGTTGGAGAGGTGCGATGTAGGTAGTGTAAGTTTGGAGAGCAAAAGAAATGTCAAGTGACGTTTCATCAGCCTCTACGCCACTTGTAGCAGCCACACTTTTAGTTCACCCAGCTAGAGCTTACCTTATCTGGCCTAGACTGGGCTATACAACCGCCAAGAGGTGAAGCTGCAGGTTGGTTCCTGACGATTTTTCTCCATATAAAGTATACCCAAGTCTCTAAAGGCCCAGAAGCTGTGGTTTTCTGAGTGTATCCTTACTCACAGGTACCTGGCTCTACTCCTCTGTCACCAACAAGTCTCGTCCGCGGTTGCCAACCACTTGCATTTGGCCATTTTCGACTCTTGAGGTTTGAGGCGATTCATTTTATCAGCTACATCAACACGATTTTACCATCAGATTTCCACCAAAGTGTATCACTAAGAAGGATTCTTATACTGTTTTTGCACTCGCCACTGGATATTTCACATAGCAGAACCTTTTCCATCGTGTACGCAAGCGGAAGCAGGCGTTGAGCTTGCGATACTGGCTTACTCAATCACATCCCAAGCCAAGCTGTGTCGCTTTCAAGCATCTCAACCATAAGAAAGACGATCTTGCTCATCCTTTCGCAATCATGGACATAAACTCTTATAGGTACCGGGTGCCTAAACCCAACTACCTCCCCCATATCGCAGATGAGGACCGCGATAACTCTGTTGTCGAAGAGTTCACCAATACGCCTCTCGGTCTGGCGAGCGAGATGGACAATGCTAAGTTCTACAACAAGTGCAAACGTCTCGCCGAAGAGTCTGGCATCGCCCGACCCAAAGGATATAACGTCTCATTTCACTGCAACCCGGATATTGAAAAGCATCACTTTGGCGTCACTCATCCCATGAAACCCTGGCGACTTACTCTTTCCAAGAGCCTCATATATTCCTACGGCATGTCCTTCGCCATGGACAACTACATCTCCAGAGCTGCCACATACGAAGAGCTGGCTGAATTCCACTCTTCGGATTATCTAGACTTTCTCGGCACTGTACTACCTGAGCCGGTACCAAGAGATCTTGAAAATCAAGGAGTCGATCTCAAGTTCAATTTGGGTGGCTCCGACTGCCCCCTCTTCGATGGCCTATTCAACTACTGTTCACTATCTGCCGGCGGCTCTCTCGATGCAGCAAGAAAGATCTGCTCCAAGCAGTCAGACATTGCTATTTCCTGGGGCGGTGGTCTTCATCATGCCAAGAGGTCTGAAGCCTCCGGCTTCTGTTACATCAACGACATCGTTCTGGCCATCCTTCAGCTCCTCCGGTACTACCCTCGAGTTTTGTATATCGACATTGACGTGCATCACGGCGACGGTGTCGAAGAAGCCTTCTTCTCAACGGACAGAGTCATGACTGTCTCTTTTCACAAGTACGACCCAAACAACTTCTTCCCAGGTACTGGCGCTCTAGATGACAACGGTCCCAAGAGCGAGCACAATCCGGGAGCTCATCACGCCTTCAACGTACCATTGAACGACGGCATCACTGATGAACAATATGATCATCTATTCAACACTGTAATTGGCAAAATTGTTGAAAAGTTCCGACCTGGTGCTATTGCCCTACAATGTGGTGCTGATTCTTTAGCGGGCGATCGTCTTGGGCGTTTCAACCTTCAAGTTCAAGGGCATGGAGCTTGCGTCAAGTTCTGTAAGGAAACGGGTATCCCCATGATCCTCTTCGGCGGTGGTGGATACACTCCCCGTAACGTGGCCAGAGCCTGGACTTACGAGACGAGTATTGCTATCAACGCCCAAGACAAGATCAGTCCCATCCTGCCGGAGCATGCCCCCTGGCGTGACCATTTCCGACAAGATACCCTCTTTCCTACTCTCGAGCAGATTCTAGGCGAGCCGCGACAGAATCGCAATCCCCCAAAGCGCTTACAGGAGATTGTACAACATGTCACAGAACAACTTCGCTTCGTGGAGGCGGCACCGAGCGTCCAATTTCAGACAATACCACCCGATCTTGGTGGTATTAGAGACGAGGTTGAAGAACGACTGAAGGAGGAGAATGAGGAAAGACGAGACGAGGTTCGCAGAGCACGAGAAGCTGCCGTGGGGACGAGTATGCAACTTTAGGAGCCGCCGCCTCAATGAGGCCAAAGTCTCTCGAATGCTTGTCAAAGATCCTTGTCCTCGTGTAGGGCTAGAGTGGGCCTTGGTCCTGGTCAATCAAAAATATCCCGTCCCAGCGTTTCCGATTAAAGCACCAGTCAGTGCCTACACCAACCAAGCTTGTTGTTTCCAGTGGTTGAGCTGAGCTGACCAACCCACTTGAAAACCATACCCAAACAAGATGGTGGTATAGTTAAATCCAACGTTGTGGCAAGGACTTTTTGAATGTAATCTCCCATCCGCGAAGCGACTCATTCTCGCTCCACTATCTCACCTCCGAACGGACCGCACCCTACCACATCCAGTTTTCTGGGACTTTGGTCCCTTGTTATGGCCACAAAATAAGCACTTGGCATGTGCTTCCCAACGTAATAGAAACGCGAGTGTGTCAGATTGTGGCCTGTTGAAGATGGTGCATGGATCTGGGTACGACGACGCACGAATGATGACAGCCGACAAAAGAATAAATAAGCTTCATTGCCTCTTATACCTTTAGAATAGTCCTCTTATCTCCATACGGGTCGGTTCCTCATCTCACCAATTGCCACATCTTCTTTTTGCGACTTGATCTCATCTTACTTCGAGCATTCCTCTGCAAAGAATTAGTTGTCTCTTCCACCGCCCCAACCCTGATCCTGTGATTCGATATCAGCAACCATGGTGGCGTTCAAGCGAATTGCTCTTACTACATTTGCTCTTGGTGGCTCTGTAAGCGCTCGTCATAAAGGCGAATGTCGTGTTGCTGACCTTGTCAAGACGGCAGAGGCGAAGCCCGCAGCCACCGCAGCAGCAGCTGGGCTATCTGACTTCAAGCCTGGTGTTCAGTGGGAGATTGTTATTCATCAGCCCATCAAGCACGACAGTGTCGCCGACTTGATCCCGTCCAAGGCCAAGGTCTGGGACATTGATATGGCACATGCTCAGCGCCATCCTGACACGATCCGTCTGCTAAAGGTAGCCAACCTCACGATATTAGTGACCACTGCAGCGAGTGAATCCATTGGCTGATCAATGTAATAGAGCGCTGGCAAGTTTGTTATTTGCTACTTCAACGCCGGAGCTCTCCAGGATTGGGACGACGATAAGGACCAGTTCCCCAAGGCTGCCATCGGTCACTCCTTGGCCTATCCCTACGAAGGTGAAGAGTGGTACCTCGACATCCGCAATCCAACCGTGCTCAAGCTTCAAAAAGCACGTCTTGATCTCGCCGCCGAAATCGGTTGCGATGCTGTCGACCCCGATAATGTCGATGCCTGGCTGTGGGAGGGCGAAGAGGACCCTACAGGCTTCAAGCTGAAGCCTTCCGACTATACCAGCTACCTCAAGAGCCTTGCACAGCACGCCCATTCTATCAAGACCAAGGACGGCAACCCTCTTCTTGTCGGCCAGAAGAATGCGCCCGAGATCGCAGAGGATCTCGTCTCCTCTCTCGACTTTGCCGTCCTCGAGTCGTGCCGTGGCACCACCGACCCCAACGAGGAGAGCTGGCCCTTTTGCGAAGACTTCCAGATCTACATTGACGCTGGAAAGCCTGTACTTCAAATCGAGTACCCTCCCTCGGTCGAGAAGACGGGCAAGCTCAGTGCATCCGATGAGTCCTACTATTGTAACGCCAAGGACGAGGATAAGGGCTTCTCCAAGATTATCAAGTGGGCTTCTGCTCAGCTTGACGGCTGGGGTCAGTACTGCGGTGAGGCGCCTTTCCGCACTCCTGTCATTGAGGGGTGATAAATTGCATGTAAAAGCAAGATAGCCCTATGTAGTACATTACTATCGAGAGCCTGAATTTAAGCTTTAGAGGTCCATATTTAGGATGATCTATATAATGTATTACTACCTTAGTCACGATATGAACTTTCCGTGACACTGCAACGGCGTTCTCACTGGCATTCAATTTCAGAAATTAGTTCGTCCTGGTATTCTCTCAACCTTATCGCTGTTCTAAGCCGATGATCACCGACTATATTTAACCCATCGTTCTCGAAAACATTGTGATTGTGTATTTCCAGTGCCACTTGATCATAAAGAACAGGTAATAATTTTAATATACTCTAGCCCAAACTACCAGTCGTTTGAGCCATGTAGGCATCATTTGGATACGTTTCTCCAATCATCTACCACATTCGTCGTCGATTCTGTAAGCCCTGCGGAACCACCAGGCCAACCCGGGTGTATGAGCCAGGCAATGGTGGTTTTACAGCTGGATCAACCATGTCCAGCAAAGTGAGTGCTTGCCGTGTAAGCTTTTCCCGGTCATAATGCTTGGTGGCTCCCTGAGTATCGGTCTTATCAACATGAAACTTGGCTTGTATCATAGCAACGCCTATATCCCACAGAAACAGGACTTGTAGAAAAGATGGCCTGCCAGCAAGACTGATCTAGCAGGAAATTGCAGGCCAAAGGAAGCTTTCTTGAATAAAGCTTACTATTTGATCCTTAATCTCTGGGGCGGCACCTCGAAGCGATCTCTGAAACTGTGTGAAGGGTATTGAGTTGGTTGATACTCGTCAAGATTTGAGAGAAGGGTACTTGATAAACCAAGACTGTACTCTGGATCAGCTCTCCACTAGACGCCAGACAGCGTTCAAGAGAACCTCCAGGAATACTGGGGATGAATGGGGGGTTGATGTACCATAAATGGTGAATGTCTTTCACGAGGCGATTGGTGTTTTCGCACCGCCGCTCAAGCGTCAGCCAGAGATGTCCTGGTGTACAGACATGTGCATCAAGAGATCGCTGTATGACGAGCTTAGCAATACGCAAGCAAAGGGCATGCAATGCAATATAGTAGGAGTCGAGTTCACCAGACTTTGTGTAGTCGCAGCAGTTCATGAATGGGCAAAAGTCCTGTCCATGGTAAGTGACTTCAAGCAACAAGGAGAAAGGCCAAAGAGAAAGTTGTCGGAGTACCGTGTGCGAGATGGATGGGCTCTGATCTTTCAGCCCGGATGAGCACAAGCCTATCCTGGCTGCGCTGCCTTTCAAGGCTGGTTTCGTTTTTAAGCTTATATATTGCGTCCCCGGTTGTTTCAGGTTTCAGTGTCTCATCGCAAACTTATTGCGAAACGCCCGCCCTGGCCTTGTGTCGCATCTTGCGCAGCTGTGCGGCCACAAACACCACCAACGCAACACCAATGATAAGGCCAATGGTCAGAAGCATGATGTCTACAGGCACCGGGTTACCGTTAAAGGTCTGGTGGAAGAGAACATCGAGACCAGACTGTGAGAAATTCAGGAGACCAGAAAGGCAGATGATGAGGCCATACACGGTTCCAAAGGTTCGGAAGCCAAAGACTTTGGCGCTGTAGTCAGACACTGCAGTGTAGTAGAACGGACGATACAGAACGAAAAGTACGATGCCAGCGTAGGCTGCCCACTCGAAGGGCAGAACGCCCAGTATGCCAATGAGTGTTCCGCAAGCGACGAGTGTTGCCAACACGAGGACGGTACTGACGTGATCGAGAGCCGTGCCGATGAAAGGGATCGAGATGATGCCTCCCACTGGCAAGGCGACATCGAAGAAAGTGTTTACCCGCACGGCACGCTCGTGATCTCCAAAGATGGCCTCGTACTGTGGCCGGATCGTGGCGACAAAGAAGTTGATGCGAGTCATCTGGATAACAGTAAAGAGGCAGATGAGAATGAACCACGGAGATCGAATCTGCTCGAGGACAGTGCAGTCGTGTAGAACTCCCCAAACACCCGACGCAACATGTTGTCGTTCCTTGGCCTCAACTTGTTCATCGCCCTTTGCTGAGCCCAGAAGGTTCTCGATATCATGGACCACTGCCTCGCGCCGCTCCCTCTCCTCACGGCGCTCTTCGCGGAGCAGTGCCGTGTGCTCGTTAATCTCCTCCTGCGTGCTTGTATTCGAGTGCACAACAACGTTATCATCTGCCTCAGCAGCTTGTCCGACAAGCTCGCCCACTGTCTTGTATGATTGTCCGGGCATGATAAGTATCTGGCTGGCAAGTATCACAACGGGGACAACCAAGTAAACAAGGAAGAATCGGCGTAAATTAAAGCCCCCGTCAGTGGCGGTGTATATCAGACGATAGACAAGGAACAATGCGCTTGATGAGTCGAAAGCGCCAGTCAAGAGCGCAAGGATGAGACCCGAGTGTCGTGGAAACGCATTGGAAAGCTGGAAAGATGAGATATAGGTGAATGGGCCGCCAAGAGCGAGAAAGAGATACCCTGGCAGTAAGCCGTCAAAAGGCAACGCGGAAGCATATGCCATGAGCAATGCACCTATAGTTAGGAAGAAGCATCCAAACAGGGCACATACGCGAGGGCCATAGTGATCGAGGATTGCGCCTACAGGGAGAGCTGCAACATTGGTGCCAACAGCGGCGACTGTGAACATGAGATTCAGTCGAATCTCGACGCATGTATCATGAGGATTGTCGCTGATGGCAGTTGTATTACTTGTCAAACTTTGTCCGTCGTCGTTGTGGGTGACTTTACAGACGTCAGAATATGCGCCTTCAAGCTTGAGGACCGGTTTGATAGCAGCGTAGCCAAAAACTGAAAAGGATTAGCTCGTCATTCTAACAACCATGATAAGTGGTGAGATAGATACTCACCAATTCCTGCGGCAAAGAGACAGTGTATAACTGCGGCGCCAATCTGAACTGCGCATATATGTTAGTCCATCAACAACATGTATCGTTGTCATGACAAGTAATAACTTACGCAACCTCTTCCATTGAGGAACTTCAAATGCGCCAACCGTCTCGGCGTGCTGCTCATCCGTTCTCAACGACGCCGTCTCGAAATCTTGCGGTACGGGATTGAACGTCAGCCGCTTGACCCTTAACTCACTCGCATCGCTGGCCCTCCGATCGATCGGCGTATGTAGAAGATGACCCGGCGGGGCCGCCAGCGTCTCGATACTCTGGACACGGTTCAGCGACATGTTTCCTCTGGTGGTACAGTAGTGTTAGGTGATGGAGGAGTACTAAGAAGCTGGCAGCTGTAAGATTAATAAAAAGGAATTATCCCAGGTATTTAACAATGCAAATATGCAATCAATGTGTGGTGGAGTCGATGACGATAAAAGGATGGGATCATGATGCTAGTTGAACCGGGACGACAACCTGCAGTAACGTCTTCTTTAGCGGCCTTTGTCATTCTGAACTTAGGCACCTAACCTCAGGCTTCTCGCAATGTGACAGGTTTTTATCACCAACAAATACAACGTTGAGCCACAGAAGAGTTCTTATCGTTTCGACGGCTATGTCTTTCTGACCCATGTTTGCAGATCTCTGTATTCTAGCATCGATATCGAATTCACCAATAATCGCTGCAGAACAGTCAATCATTTTATTTTATTTTACGAGAGCAACACAAACAAGAGGTTGTACAACATTCAAGACTTGTCAAGACGTATTCCTACCCTCCTTTGTGTTGTATGACGCACCCAACGGCACATCAAGAGGCATTAGATGCAGAGATTGGTCAATCTTCATCCCGATAAAGGGTCACATGCGGCAACGATACTGCAAGATGCTCGATCGTGGTTGGCGCAGTGTTTAGAAGAAAACGCGGCCGGTTGTGGCGTCTGGGGAAATAGACCTAAGAACAATCGCCGCCCCCTTCGTAGCACAGCCCGGAGCGGGACTATTCCACTCCGCTCAACAACCATTAACAGATAGTCAAACAAACAAGATAGGAGAGACAATAGAGTATTCAATTGCCAAGATCAAAAGACACTATACACTACCCAATTTACAGACATTACATAGACAGGCTAAGCTAAACTCTAAGAGGGGCGTCTTTGTTGCGAGACCTGACGGCGTCGACCACTACCACGACCACTTGATCTCGTGCATCCTCCGAGAGATTCTCGCACCACCCTCTCTTCGGGGTATCAAACGTCGCACAGGCTCCTCCCAATGCAAAAACAATTCGCAACCGCTGGCCGCATTTGTCCGTCGCTATACAGTGGTTCAAGAGGTATAAGATCCGTGAGGAGTCCATGTATAAGAAAACGTTCAAAATGCAATATATCGAGTACGTGCCGACATAGGAAAATGAAGCAAAAAAAATATAACTGCTGAAAAAGGACGCAGAAGACTGGCACTTAGATCAGCCGTTGAACGTTCTTCGACCCCTTCAATAATCCAGTCCGTATCCAAAAGATCTTGCCCAGCTCAACAAAGGGAGGAAGCCCGCTCGTGCTAGCCGCGGTACAGTTCGTTGGCAGATTCAACTCATGTCCTACTGCTTGTGCTCGTCCGTGGCCTGCGGCCGAAAGATCTCGTGCTCTGCCGCCCAGAATATTGACAAGAAGTTACAAAACGCACATCCTACTCGATAAGTCGACTAACTCTTGTCACAGAAATATCGGACAACAGCCTTGCCACCCTTGCGCATGGCAGTCTATAAATCAGTTAGCGGGACATTCTTCGCAATGGATACATTGATAAACTTACTGTGCAGCCTTGCTCGCCGCCAGTCCACTTGCCGTCGATAAACGAGCACTTGGAGTTGACGTCGCCCTTGATCTCAATGTTGAAATCAAGCTGGGCGTTGCTGGTAGGCAGGTTCTGGAAGATGGAGATGTAGGTGATGCCGTCAGAGGCCTGGCCGACACCAAGAACAATAGGAGACCAGTTGCCGGCGTCCTTGCCCTTGGGGCTGTCCCAGACACAGGCCTCCTCGACGCTGTAGCCCTTCTTGTTAACGTAGTACTGAGCAGAGGTGCCGGAGCCGTCCCAGACATAGTAGTTGTCCTGTTCGGGGTTGCAGATGTTGACGGAGCCACCAGGTGGGGCGAGAGCGGGGATGACCATGTTCTCGGTTCCGGGGTAGTCAGTTCGGCAGGTCACAATACCCTCGTCACAGTCGTTCTCGATAGTCACACCTCCAACACCAGACTCGCAGAGAGTATCGTAGCCGTCACGGGTCAGTTCGAGCTTGCCGTCCTTGTTGCAGTAAAGACCACCAATGGACTCCTTCGAGGCGCCCTGGGCCTTGGGCCACTGAGTCTTCTGGTAGCCAGGGGGGCAGGCGTAGGAGCACATAGCACCCTTGGTGCAGCCATCACCCTTGATGGCAGTGTGGATTTCGGAGATGGTGGAGGACAAGATGTCGAAGCCAGGGACGTACTGGATACCAGACCAGCCGCCAAGCTCGAGCCAGTCGAGGGCAACAGCACCATATTCAGAGGGAAACTCGCTGCAGTCGACCTTGCCGCTTTCGAACTTGCGATCAACGCCAGAAGCACCGTCGTTGCTCCCGTAGGAAGAACCAGAGCCAGAGCTAGAGCCGTCGGTCTTGGGGGCCTTGGGGGC